>JAVXUO010001964.1:0-30867 GCA_033065855.1 Escallonia rubra
TCTTCTTCGATTGTTGTTCCAGATCTGAATTTGAAGACGGCGTCGGACCTCGGTAGTCGAGTCCACCGGTGAAGTCCTCCCCTCGTTGTCTTGTTCGTTCCAGATCTGAGCTGAGCTCTGCCAAAAAGAGTCAACTCGAGGAGCCCCTGCCGTGTCCATGTCTGTGTGTCTTCGTCGCCCGTCGCCGGTGAGTGCTGCCGTCTGCCTGTCTGGGAGTGGGTGAGAGTATTTGGCAACTGGGCAAGTCTCAGAGAGAGAGAGAGAGAGAGATAGACCATGTGGCCACGGTTCAGCCTGAACCGTCGGTCCAAGGACACTTGTATCTACGGCTCCGTGTGAGCCGTAGGCAATTTCGACACTATAGGCTAGTTTTCTTGTAGTGGGTCCTTGTCAGCCTCGTTAGCACACCTTTCCACAAAAGATGATCGGTAAGAAGAAACAACGCTTCAATAAGGGTTGGTTCAAAGAATGCTCAACTTGGTTGGAATATAGTGTAGCAAAAGATGCATGTTTTTGCCTCCATTGCTATCTTTTTAAACCAAAGAAAGAGCAAGAAATAGAAAGTGGTTATTCATTTCTTAAGGACGGATTCAAGAATTGGAAGAGAAGCGATAAGTTTATAATTCATATTGGAGGATGTTCTAGCTTTCATATACAACCAAGCTCGGAGAAAGTGTGAAACTTTATTAGATGAAAAGAAATATGATAGAGCTTTCCTTCACAAGAAATCCAATCAAGATTAAAGTGAGTATTGGGTGCGTCTATATGCATCACTTGTATGCATTAAGTGACTCTTATGGAAATGAGTAGCTTTTCGAGGTCACGATGAATCGAAAAAATGTAATGATCAAGGGAATTTTCTTGAACTCTTGAGGGCTCTTACTAATAGCAATGATGCTATCAACAACCTTGTGTTGGAAAATGCTTCGCGAACAAACAAGCTAACTTCGCACAATATTCAAAAGGATATTGTAAGGGTTTGTGCCATCGAAACTACCTTGGTAATTATGCAAGAGCTTGGTATTTCCTTGTCTCTATTTTGATTAATGAATCTCGTGATATATCAACTTAGGAGTAAATGACCATTGTTTTGCACTTTGTGAATGACAAAGGCCAAGTTGTTGGACGATTCATTGGCCTTGTGCATGTCAGTGATACAAGAGCTGTGTCACTAAAGAAGAACATTGATGATTTGCTATGTCAATACAAACTAAGCATTACAAGGTGTTCCCAACCTATTCTGGTCGTACCCAAGGGCCCACTAGGGGTCCCGCTTCACGTGAACACGTCGACAGATTCAATAGTCATTTTCCAACGCATAGAACCGGTCAAAGTGCGCGCGCCCAAGTTATATGCGTTTTTCGCTCCGCGCGCCTTATGTACGGTTTATGTACAATTTATCTCGCGTCAACGTGACTCACGGTAGCACGTTCGTCACACGAAACCACCCGAACACCTTTTTACCAAAAACATCAGCGACGACGCACTTGGAGCAACGGGGTCAAGGGGCAAAGGGCCATGGCCAACCCTAGGGGGTCGGCCTCGGCCTTTCCCATGCCCAGGGGGTCGGCCCCGGCCCCATGGAGGGGTTGGCCTCGGCCATTTTTTCCCGGTGGTTCACCCCTTCGCGCAAACCATTTTTTGCACTTTTTGCGCTTCGTACGCTTCATACGTAACTTCGGCACCTTGTTCGTCATATGGGTATGATTCTTGGCAACATGCTCGTCGCAACGCAACTTTTGGATTTGCCATTGCCCATCAAAACACCTACCGAAAGCGAGCCTGAAGTTCGCCAAAAGGGGAAGTGGCCTTGGGCTCAAAAAATGGGAGTTGGCCATTCCCAGGGGGTCAGCCTCGGCTTTCCAGAGGGGTTGGCCTCGGCCTCTAGAAGGGGTTGGCCTCGACCATTTTCCCCCGGTGGTTCACCCCTTCGCGCAAACCCATTTTTGCACTTTTTTTGCTTTGTACGTAACTTTGGCACCTTATTCGTCTCATGGGTACGATTCACCTCGACACGCTCGTCATAATGCAACTTTCAAATTTGTCATTGCCCATCAAAACACCTACCGTCGGCACGCCCGAAGTTCACCAAAAGGGGGGAGTGGCCTTGGGCTCCTTCATGGGAGTTGGCCATTTGGCCTTGGCCACCCGTAGGGTCGGCCTCGGCCTCCCCAGGGGGTCGGCCTCGGCCTCCTAGGGCCTTGGCCTTGGCCTTCCCCCCATTTTTGTCCTATGGCCTTTCCCACCGCGCGCATTTATTTTCTCGAGTCTTTGCACCTCCGCGATGTTTACGAACGTTCGTACATCAATCTCGTGACGTCTGTTGTCTACCACCCCCAACCGCGTACCATTCCCGTGATGCTCGTCGCCCAAAGTCGCGCGCTGCCGCCAAATGACCCGTCTTCGACGACCGCATACTATCACTCCCAACTTTGTCATTACTACAGGTTGCATTCATTATTTTATTATAACATGCACACTCAACTCACATCCAGTCTTCGGGACACCCGACGTGAGCCTGTGCGCCGTCTCCGTGACGTTCGTCACCGTGCTCGTGCATTATTCTCATGATACGTGCCCCTAGCAACGAGTATCGCTCTGCGACGTTTGTCACCGTGCCCGTGCGCCATTCTCATGATACGTGCCCCCGGCATTGAGTATCGCTCCACGACGTTCGTCACCGCGCTCGTGCACCATTCACATGATACGTGCCCCCGGCACCGAGTATCGCTCCACGACGTTCGTCGCCGAGCCCGTGCACTATTGTCATGATACGTGCCCCCGGCACCTAGTATTGCTCCGCGACATTCGTCGCCGCGCCCATGCGCCACTTCCATAACATGTGCCCCTGGCACCAAGTATTGCTCTGCGACGTTCGTCGCCGCGCCTATGCGCCACTTTCATAACATGTGCCCCCGGCACCTGGTATTGTCTCATGCCGTTGGCATCGCGCCCATGCGCCACAATCAATGTCTCGTGCTGTGGGCACCGCGCCCATGCGCCACAATCATGTTACATGTTTTCAGGGGGCTCCGTTCGTAGTGCTCCGGCACGAGGACCCCTCGTAGCGGGATGGACTCGTTACCACAAAGTCATCTCCGCCACGGGATGGGCTCGTTACCACAAAGCCATCCCCGTCATCATTCCGGGGGGCTCCGTTCGTAGTGCTCTGGCACAAGGACCCCTCGCAACAAGATGAACTCGTTACCAAAAAGTCATCGCCGCCACAGGATGGGCTCGTTACCACGAAGCCATCACCGTCATCATTTTGGGCAGCTCCGTTCGTAGTGCTCCGACACAAGGACCCTTCGCAGCAGAATGGACTTGTTACCACAAAGTCATCGCCGCCACGGGATGGGCTCGTTACCACAAAGCCATCGCTGTCATCATTTCGAGGGGCTCAGCTCAGAGTGCTCCGGAAAGAGGACCCCTCACAGCGGGATGGACTCGTTACCACAAAGTCATCACCGCCACGGGATAGGCTCGTTACCACAAAGCCATCGCTATCATTATTCCGGGGGCTCCGCTCGTAGTGCTCCGGTACGAGGACCCTTCGCAGCGGGATAGACTCGTTACCACAAAGCTATCACCGTCTGGGGTGACTTGCATGACACTAGGCACTGAGCTGCGACCATGTCCACTCATGTTACCGTTGATCGTCGACACCCCCAGGACAATGACCCACGGGTCACTCCGGGACGGGAGCAGGTCATTGGAGGGCATCGCGCCTAGTCCACCTAGCAGTTGGCTACAGGGGCAACCCTCATAGCTGTCAGGTTCTCTGCGCGTCTCTTGACACGCCTTGTGGGATTCAGTAAGGGCTTGAATTGGTGGCTGGGGAAACAGGCTTACTCTGATCATGTTGTCATGGTGTGGTTAGTCTTCTCAGACAGGTAGAGCGACGCTGTGTGGGGCAGGTAGCACAAATTTGAGAACCGGCAGTCCAACGGAGAATCGGTATTTTGGGACCCCCCTGGTGATGTGTCACTCCCAGGGATGACATGTGGCACTTTATGACACATGCACACTGAAACCAATAAAACAACCCTAGAGGGGGGTGAATAGGGTTTTTGAAATATAATGGGGAATTTAAACTAAGCACAATCATAAATCTCAAACAAACCAAGTAATACTTCAATGAAGTTGCTAACTAAACAATCTCAAACAATTAAAGAGCAATAAGTAAAGAGATTGAGTTAGAGATACTTGACAAGGAGATTTAAATGGTTCGGCTTGATATACCCTCAAGCCTACATCCACTTCTTCAAGGAAGTCCCTTGTAAGAGCACTAGAATCCACTAGCAACAATCTTCTTTCGGGTCAAGATCAAAATCCTTACAACAGTTGGTGATATCACCACACCAAGCACAAGCCTTGAATCCACAAAGCTCACCCAAGACTTGACAAACCCAAGCCTTGATCACAATCCTTTTACAAAGATCAAATGTGTACAAAGAAATCCTCTTGAAAGGAAATGAGTACAAATGAAGCTCTAGTGCAATAGAGAGATGAGAGAATTGATGACTTGAAGGATGCTCACTCTCAATCAAAGAATTAGTCACAAAGATGCTCTTTTTAATGATGTAAAATCATGAAGATGAAGAGAGAAAAGTTTAATCTATGAGCCTTTATGTTTCTCTAATGATTGAAGGCTTAGAATGTGGTTTTCATGGTGTATGATGAAGCTCCAAATCATTTATATAGAGAAGAGATCAAATATAGCCGTTATAGGCATAAAGTGGGCAAAACTGCCATTGCAGTCGACTGTAACCCAATGCAGTCGATTGTAACCCAATGCAGTCGACTGTAATCCCTCTAAAATAGCCGTTGGAGTTTTGTCCTCGAAAATAGCCGTTGAAACTGAAGTTTGACCAATGCAGTCGACTGTATTCAATTACAGTCGACTGTAATACCCTACTGTTTATCGGCTGCCTCACGGAACCCCCTTTCCTATTTTGGGCATAACTTTCTCTAGAAAAAATTTGATTGAGGTGCCGTTTTTTGCGTTGGAAAGCTAATGAAATTTTTTATCAAGATATGAAAATATTAGCACCAAAAACATTTTTGAGAAAATCTGAGTAAGCTCCAAAGTTCACTTATTTTCAAGAACCGCATTTGTGTGAAGGGTATGAACTCACATGCAATGCACAAGGTGTCCTAAGGTCTTTTTAGGTCATAGTCATCAATCCAAGCATCAAACCAAGACTAGTTACATAATAGGAAAAATCAATTATAATCGATAGTAACTTAGCCGATGCATTCTTTATTGCTCTTCGACATTGGACTTGATGAAGCTTCTATAGCATGTCCACTATAACTTTAAGCTTCTTTGGATTTAATTCATTTATCCAACTTATCAAATGTGTCTTCATGAGTGTGCATGTATATACCTACTAAGAATACACTCAAAGCACACATTAGAACATAATCAATGTGTAGTTATCATCAAAACAAGATGTAAGCCTAGGTTATCCAACCATAGGGCTAACAATCTCCCCTTTTTGATGATGACAAACATTGATTCTATATAGGTAAGATGTATCATATGATAGTTAATTAAGCACAACAATATCACATAGAACACTCAATCATTGCTTGTATACTCAAGATATGTCAATTTATCTCATATAGCAATTAAGCTTGTAGCTAGCTTCCCTAGCTAAAACAAGATATGCTCTTCCTCTAATGTTCTCTCAAAACACACAATCACATAGCATATAGAATCAAGATTATTTCTCCCCCTTTGTCATCATCAAAGAGACAAGAGTATGCATGTGTGAAGAGATAATTATAAGCAAGATAATGGCGTGAAGTGCATATAATTCATGAACTCATACTGATGACATCAAGAGTTCCTTCATGATCCAAAGAAAGATATTCAAAGTAGCTCAATAATCTCATCTACTTCATGCATATTTCAAGAGTAACAAGATAGTATATGATTCAAGCATGTAAGCTCCCCCTATCAAGTTATCTTATGCATATTCCATCCTAATGTATGCTCCCCCTCAATCAATGCATGCCAACAATATCAAACAAACACAACTCAATGTCTAGCTGAGTCATATTCCCTTTTTGGCATTACCAAAAGGGGTGTGTGTATGAATGGCATTGTGAAGCATTAAGATGACATAATTTCAACATGGAATTTTCACAAAGCGAATAATGGTCATCAACAATCAATATTTTCAATATAAGTGCAAGAGGACCATTCATCGGCAAGGTTCACATTAATTCTTAACAAGCAAGCTATTTATATCATGAGAAATAAGTATGACCATTTGTGCATGCTTCATGACATATAAGTTTAGTGTATAGCACAATGTTGAATAGAGCCAAGTTTTACCCTTTTGATGAATTACCAAGGAATTGAGCTCATGAGTGATCATTCTTGAAGTCCATTTTCTTGACAAGCTTTGAGGCTCTCTTCATTTAAAGTAGCATTGTCCAATATCGGAATGCTTACTCCCCCTTAAGATTTAGCTTGTTGCTCCTTCTTCTCAAAATTTTCTTGGAGCCTTCTCCTTGTTGCTATTTGCCTTTACCTTTGAACAACCTACAATTACAATTTAGGTCTAACTTTTGGTACCCACATTTTCTTGGGTCCATGAGTGTTAGTTTTAGCAACATTAAGAAACTCTTTAACAACCCACATTTTCTTTACACATCCAACATAAACAATTCTACAAGGACAATAACTAGTCTTATGTCCTTTCTTGTTGCACCAACCGCAATATGTAAATGGTGTGCAATAGTTCTTTGGTTGTCTTGGAGGAATATTTAACCTAGCTTGTTGTTTAAAAACTTTAGGAGACAAGGTGAGGGGATCTAATCCAACACCGCCTTTGTTTAGGCTAACTCTTTGGTGTCCAAGCATGACATCCAAGTTGTTTTTACCATCAACAAATTTTTCAAAGCATCTTTTCAAATCACAAATCTCAAGTTTAAAATCTTCATTTTGTTTTTCTAGAGCCAAAGTTTTGCAAGAGATTTGTTTTGAGCTAGGAGTGTTAGCAATTAATTCAACCAAATCATTATTCACATACTCTACATATAAGTGGCTAGATATGCATTCATTCTTGGCATGCAACTCATTATTTTCACTTTTTAAGTCATTTAGCTCTTTTTAAATCGCATGCACTTATTTTTTCAAAGCACAATTTTTCTTGGCTAATTTCATGGATTCTTCATATAAAAGAGCATAAGCATCATAAATATCATCATTGGAAAAATTGCTATCACTATCACTATATGAAGAATTTACCTCATCTTCTTTTTGAGCCATGAAACATAGATTTGAATCTCTATCATCGAAATCACCACATTCATATCCACTTGAGTCATTATCGCTCCAAATAATGGCTTTAATTGATGTCTTTATGGAGTGCTTATTTCTTGCCTCGTTCTTCTTCTTATTCTCCCTTGAGGTACTCTCCATACTTGACTCGTTCTTGCTCTTGTGCAAGTTTCCATCTTTCTTCATTTTGAGATACTCATTAAATTCCTTTGCAAGTATATCAATCTCTTTGTTATTCAAGTCTTTCTCCTCCGCACATGAAGATTGATCCGTTGTTGATGAAGCTTTAAGAGCAATGCACTTCTTCTTCTTCTTTGTAACTTTTTGCCCGGATGATTCGAGTTGCATTTCATAGGTCATCAAGGAGCAAATTAATTCATCCAACGAAAAGGTATTAAGATCATTTGATTCTTGAAGTGCGGTGATTTTTGCATTCCATTCTCTAGGTAATGACCTAATTACCTTTCTCACAAGATCACCGTTAGAGAAATGTTTTCATAATTGTTTCAAAGTATTAATAATTTTAGTGAAACGAATATTCATTTCTATAATAGATTCATCGGAAAATATTTGAAACAATTCATATTCTCTATGCCATAAATTCATCTTTGAATCTCTTAGAAGAGAAGTCCCTTCATGAGTGACTTGAAGTGTATCCCACATACTCTTAGCCGAATCACACGCAATAACTCGATTGAGTTCATTTGCGTTTAGAGCACAAACAAGACAATTCTTAGCTCTAGAATTCATGCAAAGCATATTTCTATCATAGTCATTAAATTCGAATTTCTCCTTTGTCACAAGCTTATTCCTAATCCTCTTGGTTGGAACATAAGGGCCATCTTCAACAATTCCCCATATTTCATAATCTAAAGATTCTAAAAATACTCGCATCTTAATTTTCCATATACTATATGTAGACCCATCAAAAAGTGGAGGTCTAGTAATAGAACTCCCCTCAAGACTAGGAAACCCCATGATCTTTTAACTCTCTAGGTGTCAACCAAAAAATCAAGAGCCGAGGCTCTGATACCACTTGAAACCAATAAAACAACCCTAGAGGGGGGGTGAATAGGGTTTTTGAAATATAATGGAGAATTTAAACTAAGCACAATCATAAATCTCAAACAAACCAAGTAATACTTCAATGAAGATGCTAACTAAACAATCTCAAACAATTAAAGAGCAATAAGTAAAGAGATTGAGTTAGAGATACTTGATAAGGAGATTTAAATGGTTCGGCTTGATATACCCTCAAGCCTACATCCACCTCTTCAAGGAAGTCCCTTGCAAGAGCACTAGAATCCACTAGCAACAATCTTCTTCCGGGTCAAGATCAAAACCCTTACAACACTTGGAGATATCCCCACACCAAGCACAAGCCTTGAATCCACAAAGCTCACCCAAGACTTGACAAACCCAAGCCTTGATCACAATCATTTTACAAAGATCAAATGTGTACAAAGAAACCATCTTAAAAGGAAATGAGTACAAATGAAGCTCTAGTGCAATAGAGAGATGAGAGAATTGATGACTTGAAGGATGCTCACTCTCAATCAAAGAATTGCTCACAAAGATGCTCTCTTTAATGATGTAAAATCATGAAGATGAAGAGAGAAAAGTTTAATCTATGAGCCTTGATGTTTCTCTAATGAATGAAGGCTTAGAATGTGATTTTCATGGTGTATGATGAAACTCCAAATCATTTATATAGAGAAGAGATCAAATATAGCCGTTATAGGCATAAAGTGGGCAAAACTGCCATTGCAGTCGACTGTAACCCAATGCAGTCGACTGTAATCCCTCTAAAATAGCCGTTGGAGTTTTGTCCTCGAAAATAGCCGTTGGAACTGAATTTTGACCAATGCAGTCGACTGTATTCAATTACAGTCGACTGTAATACCCTACTGCCTATCGGCTGCCTCACGGAACCCCCTTTCTTATTTTGAGCATAACTTTTTCTAGAAAAATCGGATTGAGGTGCCGTTTTTTGCGTTGGAAAGATAATGAAATATTTTATCAAGATATGAAAATACACTACAAGAAAAGAGGGAATTAGCGACGGATTTTAGTCCGTCGCTAAAAGTCGTTTCAGAGACGAAAATAACCGTCGGTAAAAGTCCGTCGGTAAAACTATTTAACAACGGAATTATTCCGTCGGTAAACACACCCGTCGGTGAAAGTAGGGTTTTACCGACGGACTTTAACCGACGGGTGTGTTCCGTCGGTAAAAGACTTAAAAAGATCAGATCCCCAGATCTTTTTTCTTTTCTTTCTCCCGTTGCTCTCTCTCTCTTTCTTTCTCCCGTTGCTCTCTCTCTCTCTCTCCCTCTCTCTCTCACCGGCGATATTCCTTCTGTCGCCGGTCGTCGCAGAACCCGTCGCCGGTCGTCGCGTCGCATAACCTGTCAACTCCGGCCGGCCGTCAGCTGCTCCAGTCGCCAGCGCTGCTTCAGAGGTCAGCGGTCAGCCACCGCCATTGCTGGTCCAGTCGCAGCTGCTCTGCTGGTCCTCTTCTCCATTGCTGGTCTCTCTCGGGTGAGCTTCTGCTCCATTGCTGGTCCAGTCTTGTGCCCTGTTCCATTTCCCCTTCAAGTGTTGGAGTGCTGAACATGTTTATGACTTTATGTATATGAAATGAGATTGAAATGAGATTGCTGAGATGAGATTGCTGAAATGAGATTGCTGAGATGAGATTGGAAGATATGTATATCCTAGGAAGAAATGTAAATTGGAAGATATGTATATCCTAGGAAGAAATGTGATAACGGTGAGTAATAGGGCATAGGTTGTCTTGTGATTGGTTACCAAATGTAAATTGGAAGATATGTATATCCTAGGAAGAAATGTGATAACGGTGAGTAACTATGCCCTATTACTCATCGCGTAAGCATAGGCTAAAAATTCTCTCACATAGTCTTGGAAATGTAACTAAAACCTACTTCACACTAGTTATTTAAACTAAAGATTTAAAACTCCAAATTCCTTCTTCAAAGACCCCAGGGGTACAACTTATTTAGTTTTATGTGCAATATTTATGTATTGGGTTATTTTGCCTTTTGGTAAAAATCGATTGAATTCTGTAACTTCACCTAACAAGGCTTGGAGAAGTATTTGTTCTTTCTAACTGCACCCTAAACCCTAAACCCTAAATTGAACTAATTGAACCCTAAATTGAATGCCTCAAATCAACCGAACCCTAAATTGAATCAATAGAACCCCCTAATTGTACCTAAATTGAAGTAATTGAACCCTAAATTGAATGCCCTAATCGAACCGAACCCTAAATGAAACTAATTGAACCCTAAATTGAATGCCCTAATACAATCGAACCCTAAATTGAAATAATTCAAGCGCATCGGATATGTGAATTTTGAACATTTTTTAAAAAATTTGAACATTGATCATTTGTTTGATAATTTTAGGTTGTTAATTGTGCGTTTTATAATTGTGATTATTGATCGATGATTTTAGGTTATTAGCTGTGCATTTGAAGTAATTGCGATTATGAATTGATGATTTTAGGTTGTTAATTGATGATTTTAGATTGTTAATTGTGCATTGAGCATTTGAGATATTGAGATTATTGACGGAGGATGGGACCCAATTGGATTGAATGTGTGATTTTTGTTAATTTTTATTGCATTGAGCATTTGAGAATTGAGAATTGAGATTGTTGACGGAGGATGGGACCCAATTGGATTGAGATACCTGTTAGTTAGCGCAAACACGGACACCACGTCTGATCGACGGTGTCCGACATTTAGAAAACAAATTAACGTATGTCGATGGAGGTGCGTGTCGCTGGGCATCGGACACGTGTCCGGAGGCGTCGGACACGTGTCCAAAGGCGTCGGACACGTGTCGGTATGTGTCTGACACGTGTCCGGAGGTGTCAGAAACGTATCGGACACCATATCGACACCCTATATGAGGTGTCGGAATTGAGGTTGTTGAATGTGCATTAAATTTAGGTTAGTTAGGTTAATGCGACATTTTTAGCATGCACCCCCTGGAATCTAATCGTGGCTCCAGCGCTGGCTATAATTAGCCCTAATTAGTCCTGATTAACAATATTTTAGTAAATCAATTAACCCTAATTAGCTCTAACGAGCCTAATTAGTTTTAATTAACCCTAAGAACCTGATGAAATTCAAATTAGCTGTAATTACCTCAAATTAGCCCAAATGAACCCAATTATGCGCATATTGATTGTAGTTAGCCTAATTAGTCATAATTTGCACTAACATAACCCAATTACGCCTAATTAGCGCTAGTTAGGACTAATCAACACTACTCGGCACCATCAAAACCCTAATTAGGACTAAATAACCCTAATTAGTCCTAATCAACCCTAATTAGCTATAATTATTCGAAACTAGCCCTCACTAACATTAATTAGCTCTAACATAACCCAATTAAGCCTAATTAGCCCTAATTAGGACTAATCATCACTACTCGGCACAATTAAACCCTAATTAGTCATAATCAACCCTAATTAGCTATAATTATCCGAAACTAGCCCTCATTAACATTAATTAGCCCTAACATAACCCAATTAAGCCTAATTAGCCCTAATTAGGACTAATCATCACTACTCGGCACAATTAAACCCTAATTAGTCATAATCAACCCTAATTAGTCATAATCAACCCTAATTAGCTATAATTATCCGAAACAAGCCCTCATTAACATTAATTAGCCCTAACATAACCCAATTAAGCCTAATTAGCCCTAATTAGGACTAATCATCACTACTCGGCACAATTAAACCCTAATTAGGACTACATAACTCTAATTAGTCCTAATCAACCCTAGTCAGCTATAATCATCCGAAACTATCCCTCATTAACATTAATTAGCCCTAACATAACCCAATTAAGCCCAATTAGCCCTAATTAGGACTAATCATCACTACTCGGCACAATTAAACCCTAATTAGGACTAAATAACCCTGATTAGTCCTAATCAACTCTAATCAGCTATAATTAATAATTGTGTCTTGTTCCTTAATAACCCAGTTAGCCCTAATTAGCCCTTGTACATCCCATAATTACTCCATGTTGCCCAGAGATGGTTCAATTACTCGTTCTTTACAAACCCTGCCTTCTTTATATTAATTGTTGTTTTGAGAAGTCCATTGGCAACGAGATGGTTCAACTCGTTGCCAACGAGTTCTATTTAATGTGGAATTGATAACATATGCAACGATCATTCTGCAGTTTTGATATTTCGGAAAGATTCTTGCATATCTTATCAATTTCTGAACACATGCATGCATAAAAACCCTTAGTTCCCGTTCAAAGGTACTCATTACAAAGTAATGCCTTGTAATGAGCCTTTGGATGTCCAGTTTGGACAGTTTGGAAAAGCTAATTGTTTATAAAACAGTATTTTGACTCATGCTTTATGTTCTATGTCGTGGATATTTGGTACACGTTCTCGTGTGTTTCTCCGGGTGCATACAGATCTGGTGTTCTAACATCCGTCAAACCTTCCTGAGCAAGGTTAGATGAATGTTAGAACACCTAATCGATGTGGTGTACTTGGAGAAATGCGGGGAGGTGCTGCCGAATTTTCCACAGACATCGGACTAAGCATGAGTTATTCACTGTTTTATAAACATGTGCTTTTCTGAATGGGATAGGACCACTACCTGTTCAAGAGTGGAGGGGAAATATGTAGACGTGTTGTAACATTCATGCATTGATATTTACATCGGCAATGCTTAATCACTGGTCATTATTGAAGGTGGTATACAGTACGATAATTCAGTCGTCATGTCAGTCGATCGAAGTTGGATGAAAAGGAAGAATGCTGAAGATTTTGAGTGTCGCGTTGACGAATTTCTCGACTTCGCTTATGCGCATCCTGCACATGTTGACCTTGATAAGATAAGGTGTCCGTGCGGTAGATGTGAGTTGTTGCACTGGAGAAAAAGAATTGAAGTAAAATGGCATCTTCGTCGGTACGGTTTTATGGGTGGATACACAAGGTGGACGCAGCACGGGGAAACGATAGTATTGTCGTCCAACCTGGCTAGTCAAACTGAAGTTAGGGAGGAGGCACGATATGATTTCTGAGATATGATTATGGATGTTGGGCATGCTAATGTTGACTGGGGTAACGACAGGCCACAACCGCCGAACGAGGGGGCTCATCAGTTTTATGAGTTGTTGAGAGCTGCGGAAGAGCCGCTGTGGGATGGAGCTCCGAAACACACACGGCTGTCTGCGGTTAGTAGGTTATTACAGTTGAAATCAGACCACGGGCTGAGTGAGAAAGGTTTTAACGAGTTTGTTACCTTCATCAAAGAAATACTGCCCGAAAGTGAAAAGCTACCGCCGTCGTACTATGACGCGAAGAAGATGATGAGGAAACTTGGGTTGAGCTACGACCGGATAGATGCGTGCAATAACGATTGTGTATTATTCTGGAAAGAGAATAAGGATTTGTCATTATGTCCAGTGTGTGATCATTCGAGGTACAAACCGGACAAAGGGAAGAAGAAAAACATTGCATGGAAGATATTGCGATATTTCCCGGTCACACCACGGCTTCAGAGAATGTACTACTCCTCCAGTACGGCTGAACATATGAGGGCTCACCGTGAGACTCGCAGCAACGATGCCGATGTGCTGACACACCCAGCTGATGGAGAGGCGTGGAAGGAGTTTGACCGCAGGCATCCAGTTTTTGCTCAGGAAGTTCGGAATGTTAGACTTGGTCTGGCAACCGATGGGTTCAACCCTTTCGGTCAGTCTACCACGCCTTACTCCTGTTGGCCTGTTATTATTGTCCCTTACAACCTTCCACCAGGCATGTGCATGAAGAAGCCGTATATGTTCTTGTCGTTGCTTATTCCGGGGCCGAAGAGTCCCGGTAAGGACATAGATGTGTATTTAAGGCCGTTGATTGATGAGTTAAAACAATTATGGAATCATGGAGTCGAAACATATGATGCATCCCTTAAACAAAATTTTCAGATGAGGGCTGCTTTGATGTGGACTATACATGATTTCCCCGCATTGGGAATGACGTGTGGCTGGAGCACACATGGGAAGCTAGCATGCCCTGCTTGTATGGGCGTGAACCCCGGTCATACGTTAAAGCACGGCGGAAAGGCCTCGTGGTTCGGATGTCACCGTAAGCTTTTGCCACCGGGCCATCAGTTTCGTAGGCAGAAGGATAAATTTGACGGGACAATCGAGCGTGAGGTTGTCACGCTGGACTACCCATCTGGTGAAGAAGTACTCTCACACCTGGAGGCACTTGATACTGACATACCACACGGTAAGGGTGTGCCGGATCAGAAGATTGCAGGGTTCGGGAAAGAGCACAACTGGAGAAAATTTTGTATCTTCTGGGAGTTAGCCTACTGGAGGACGCTCGTTATCCGAAACAACATGGATGTGATGCATATTGAGAAGAACGTTTTTGATAATGTGTTCAACACAGTGATGAATTTCAAGGGCAAATCGAAAGATCACCTTAAAGCGAGAAGGGATCTACAACAGTTGGGTGTACGCCGTGAATTGCATCCTCGGACAGTCAGTGGGAGGACCATACTTCCGAAAGCACCTTACTGTCTAGACAAGAAACAAGTGGAGAAGGTCTGTCAGTGGGTTAAGAATTTGAAGCTTCCGGATGGGTTTGCGTCCAACATATCTCGTTGTTGCAATGTTTCGGAATGCAAGTTCCAAGGGATGAAGAGTCACGACTGCCACGTATTCATGGAGAGATTCATTCCTATTGCCTTCCGGGGACTGTTGCCACGGGTTGTTTGCGAGACTTTGACTGAATTATCTCATTTCTTTCGAGATATATGCTCTTCTACGATCCGGGTGAGTAACATGGAAGTGCTTGAGAAGAACATTGTGGTGACGATTTGCAAGCTGGAGAAAATCTTCCCACCTTCGTTCTTTGATTCAATGGAGCATCTGCCTGTTCACTTGGCATATGAAGCTAAGATGGGTGGACCCGTGCAATATCGGTGGATGTATCCCTTCGAGAGGTAATCCTTAAATTGTTACAGTTGTTCGTTTACACTTAATGCGACATCTGTTATCATTGATATTCCACCTAACTCGATTCCCTAAACTTCTAGGTTCATGTTCCATTTAAAGAAAAAAGTCCGTAATAAGGCTCGGGTTGAGGGCTCAATTGCGGAGGCTTACGTAATGGAAGAACTTGTAAACTTTTGTAGTCAATATTTCGGTTCGGATGTTGGTACAAGGTTAAATCAACTAGGCCGAAATGATCCCGGAGCAAGCACAAATTTGGAAGGGCAATTGTCAATATTCAAGCAGTCAGGTAGTCCGTTCGGCCGAACGTATACTCGATGGCTAACAGATGAAGAGTACAGTGCTGCAACAATATATGCCCTTCTAAATTGCGATGAAGTTTCGGCATTCGTTGAGTAAGTTAAAGTCTTAATTCACTTACATTGCTGTACATAATTGAAAGTGTGTGTTAAGCGAGTTAGATGCATATTGGTTTGCAGTGAGTTCGATGCGGAATCTTTAATCACTGATCCCGCTGGACTTGAATCTCACCGGAAGTCACAATTTGTACAGTGGTTCAAAATCCGTGTAAGATTATTTAACGAAATTATATTATGTGTTATATACAGTTCTGTGGCCAATTAGTATACTGATTTATCCTTAATGTTTACCGTCATCTACAATAGGTTCAGTCAATGGATAGACCAGTGGCCTCCTGCTTGAAATTACTAGCCGAAGGCCCTAACAAACAAACATCCTGTTACGGAGGTTATATCATCAACGGGTTTAGGTTTAACGTAAAAGATGATGACCGAACAAAACAAACCCAAAACAGTGGAGTCTTGGTCAACGGCGACTGTTATGCCGAGAATTGCATGGATTTTTACGGAGAGTTAGATGAGATTGTTGAGCTAACATATCTGGGTTCCCAAAACCGCCTGGTAATGTTCAAGTGTACGTGGTTCGATGTCACATGCAGCAGAGGAATCCGTGTTAGCTCTCAAGGGATTGTAGATGTCAATGTCAAGTCAAGACTTGCATCAGACGAGCCCTTTGTGTTTGCTAGTCAAGCTGTACAAGTCTTTTACGCGGAGGACGTCGCCAATCCCAAATCTCATTGGTATACAACTATCAAGTCCAAGAAATTGCCCGTGACATATGACAGTGAGCTAGACTCCTTTCAAGCCGACCAACCACGTGTCTTGTTCCCTGTTGAGGTCAACAACGAGGAGGACGATCTTCCTCTTCCAACAACACTTCTTGTGGGAGAAGAAGTCGTAGATGATGACGCGGAAGATGTTGAAAGTGTTGGAGATGATGTGACCGAGTCTACTGATGAAGAGGATGAATTAGAAGATGAAGAGGACGACGAGTCCCACGAAGAAGAGGGCGACGAGGATAGTGATGAAGATGATTCGCAAACTGAAAATGATTGACTTGTAATGTTGTAACATCACGGGAAAAATGTAGTAACATTTTAGAACTTGGTGTTTATTGATGTGTTTTTGCACATCCGTTCATATATATATATATATATATATATAGTGCCGATGATGATTTATGCCAAATTATTGTTTTTCACGTGTTAATGTCTTTGTATATAATCTATATGAAGTCAGATATGGATAGGATACGGGCTATTCGTGGCCGGGCTGGACGCCGAGCTGCTTCCTCCCCGGTTAGTCCCACCTCGTCATTGCCTACTGATGACGAGGCACAGAGTGATCGCGGACAGCCATCGGGGGCCCAGCCCCAGCCGTCGCCGTCACCGTCGCCCCAGCCCCAGCCATCGCCGTCGCCCCAGCCGTCTCCATCTTCCGTGGGTTCTACCTCAGGTATAGTTGATAACGGTGTTTCCTACATTTTCGCTAGCCTTATATTTGAACTGTATTAATGTCTGTGTTTTGTAGGATCTCGACGAGGCCGTGGTCCGACACGCGGGGTACGCATCGACCCCCAGCGTAAACAGAGAGTTACGCTCACGCAGGAGGGCCTGTAAGTACTAAAAATATCACCTCATGCCTTATGTTTAAAAATTTTGGGTGTTAATTTATATTTGAACTGTATTAATTAATTTAATTACTTCTTTGGCAGGATCCTGGAGAATATGGCGAGGACGAAGATCGGCGTTCTTGTGAAGGGCCGATTCTTCGAGCCACGCCTGTACTGGAAGGAATGGGATGCCGCTGCGAGGGAGGCCCTATGGGAGGAGTGGCTGGTACGGTGAAGTATTTTTTTCAGCGTTAGTAAATGTTAAATTACAGTTTGTTTTATGTTGTTAATTTGTGTTATTGAATGCATTACAGGAGGGGTTCACGTTTGATACGCCTGAGCAGCAGGGACTGGGGCAGCAGGCTTTCTTTGCCTACATCGGCAAGAATTACCGCCGATGGCTCCACGATGCACGGGACCGGGCGAAGAGGGCGCTGCCCGCGGGTGCCCCGATGACGGACATGACGAAATATCCCCCACATTGGATATCTCACCGTGTATGGGGGAGATGATAGATCGGTGGGCTGCGGATCCAGGTTGGGACGCCAAGAGTAAGAGCGGGGCTGAGAACAGACAGAACAGAGATCCGACGCACACGGGGGGGTCGGTGCCACACGACATCGTCCGACATATGAACGCGGTCGAGCACCCGGATCTAGAGGAGGATGAGGTCATAGCTCTGACCTATACTCAGACGCACGTGCGGAAGAAGGACAAGGACGAGACGCACCAGGCGGGCGACTATATTTCAGATATTGCCCGGCGGATCGATGTGAGTCAATTTATTTAAGTTAATCTGTTTCTTTCTATCCTCGATGTCTGTTTCGTTAATTAATGCCATAACATATCGTTAAACCACTATTTTTGCAGGCCTCGTATGAACAGCTAAGGGGGTCCGAGCAGCAGTCCGGACAGCCATCAGCGTCCACTAGTACGGCTGCGAGTACTGGGGGGTTGAAGCGATGGCTGGATACGCCGGAGGTCGTGAATCGGCCGAAAGGCCGCATACGCGGCCTGCCTAGCACGACTCCTCGTGCCGTGATAGGAGCGTCCTCACCCCCTGCTGCCCCTCCACAGACACCGGCTCCTCGGCCTCAGTTGCACGAGGAGGATATCGAGCGCATTGCTACAGTGGTGTGCCGGATGATGAGGGAGCAGGGCACTGCTGGACCAGCCGCCCCGGCCCCGGTTCAGCAGGATCCAGATCCGGGACTCGGGAACCCCTGATGAGCCCCTTCCCGTGCCCGTTCCTAGCTTCCCCCCCCCCCCGCGCCCGGGTTGTACTCTTCTCCCCTCTCCTAACCGGCTATCTCCGGTTCCCGGCTTGTACATGTATTAGTTTCTTTTATAATAAATATTTTTTATAATTGATTATATATATTTTTTCTGTATTTCGCTTATTGCGCGTTGTTGTTGAGAATTGTATTTCTGTACAGGTTTAGGTAATTGAAAAATAAAAAAAAAATTGACTTTTGGCGACGGATTTATTCCGTCGCTAAAATATTCCTTTCAATTAAATATTTAGCGACGGAATATTCCGTCGCTAAATATTTAATCCGTCGCTAATTGGACAAAAAAGAAAACAAATTAAAATTCTAAAAATATAATTAGCGACGGATATTCCGTCGCTAATGAAAAATAAATCCGTCGGTAAAAATCACATATTTAGCGACGGATTTAAAAATTCCGTCGCTAAACTATTAGTGACGGGCTTTTATACGAGAGATTTTTAGCGACGGTGAATCCGTCGCTAATTCCTTTAGCGACGGTGAATCCGTCGCTAATTCCTTTAGCGACGGATTTTGGGCTTTTAGCGACGGATTTCCCCGTCGCTAAAAGTCTATTTTCTTGTAGTGATATTAGTACCAAAAACATTTTTGAAAAAATCTGAGTAAGCTCCAAAGTTCACTTATTTTCAAGAACCGCATTTGTGTGAATGGTTATGAACTCACATGCAATGCACAAGGTGTCCTAAGGTCTTTTTAGGTCATAGTCATCAATCCAAGCATCAAACCACGACTAGTTACATAATAGGAAAGATCAATTATAATAGATAGTAACTTAGCCGATGCATTCTTTGTTGTTCTTCGACATTGGACTCGATGAAGCTTCTATAGCATGTCCACTATAACTTTAAGCTTCTTTGGCTTTACTCCATCTATCCAACTTATCAAATGTGTCTTCATGAGTGTGCATGCATATACCTACTAAGAATACACTCAAAGCACACATTAGAACATAATCAATGTGTAGTTATCATCAAAACAAGATGTAAGCCTAGGTTATCCAACCATAGGGCTAACACACACTGTTTACTATAAATAGTGGACTTTATGACTCAAAAAGGGACTTCTTGTTCATTTCTCACAAAATCACTTTCTCACTTTAGAATTTGGGAGCTCTTGAATTCTAGAGAGAGAAACACAAACTGGACATAACTTTGGACCGTAACATTGGACCCCGACTCGGACCTTGACTTGGAATGTCGACTGCCGGCCCTGTTCGTCTCAGCCTTATCTTCGCAGCACTGCCACTCCTCACGACCTGTCTAGGAAGCCTTGGTCTCTGCCCTTACTCCGCCCTCACTGTCTCTCACTTTGCATACTTGGAAGCTGACTCGGACTGCAGCCTTTGTGGCACCTCCACGTAAGTACGAACCCACTTTCTTTGGCATCACAAGGTTGCGTGGGCAAGGTTAGGGATGGAGCAAGTAACATGCGAGCTGATTTTAATGGCTTAAAGGCATTTATCTTAAAGAAGAATAAGGCGCCTTCTACTTTCATTGTTTTGCACATCAACTTCAACTTACACTAGTTGGTATTGCAACAAATCATTACTTAGTTAAAACTCTTTTCTTTACGGTTCAAGTGTTGCAAACTTAGTTAGTGCTTCTTGTAAACGTTATGATGCGTTTAAAGAAAATCAAACTACTTATGAATTGAACACACATCTTACTGATGAACTTCATAGTTGGTTAGAATTGAATCAAGAAACTATGCTTAAAAGGGCGGGTGATACACGTCAGAGCTCGCAGTTTGGTGCTTTGGTGACTTTGCTTATTGTCTTTTCTGCTGCTTGTGATGTGCTTGATGATATATCATGGGATGGAAGCAAGGAACAAAAGCATGAAGTAATATCTTTATTGGCTACAGTTTTCTCTTTTGCTTTTGCATTACCTGCCTTTTTGTTGAAAAATATATTGGGTATCACCAATACGTTGTCACAGGCACTACAACGTAAGGATCAAGATATTGTGAGTGCCATGGATCTCATCAAAGTTTCCAAATTACAACTTCAAATTATGAGAGAAGATGGGTGAGATGACCTCTCCTTGACGGAACTTGTTCATTTTATACGTTGTCACATGCACTACAACGTAAGGATCAAGATATTGTGAGTGCCATGGATCTCATCAAAGTTTCCAAGTTACAACTTCAAATTATGAGAGAAGATGGCTGAGATGACCTCTCCTTGACGGAACTTGTTCATTTTATAACAAGCACAAGATTCTCATTCCTATTATGGATGCAAACTTCAAACCCATCTTTCGATCTTAGCAGCATGCACATTGAGTTAGAAACCAACACCATTACCAAGTGGAATTATTTTACATGGTCATTAATATGCAACTTTAATAGTTGAACAATCTTTTCAGTAAAGGGAACACTGAATTACTTCTTTGCATAGCAGCCCTTAATCCAAGTGATTCATTCTCAGCTTTTGACAAGAAAAGGTTAATTCAGCTCGCCAGCTTCTGTCCAACTGAGTTTTAAAGTATAGAATTTCTAACAATTAACTTTGAGCTTGATACTTACGTCATGGATGTACGTGCTAACAATGAGTTCTCAAGTATGAAAGGTATCACGGGTTTCCAGGGAAGATGGTTGAAAAGAAGAAAAATGTTTTGTATTCATTGCTTTACAAGCTTCTAACTTTGGCCCTAATTTTGCATGTCGCTACAACAACTGTAAAAAGAGCATTTCCCACTTTGAGCATTGTGAAGACCCGATTGCACAATTCAATTGGAGATGAGCTTTTGAATGATCGTGTGGTTATTTATGTTGGAAAAAAGTTAGATGATGGTATTTAAAATGATGTAATTATTAATCGCTTTCTAAATTGTAGAATTTCATGATTCATAGTCTTTGTAATTAATTTTTTTGAACTTCTCTCTTATAAATTTGGTGCCCACCTTGAAATATATTCATGGCTCCGCTACTGAGTGAATGCTTCTCCATAAAAGTTGGTGTAATAATTTGCAAAGAAGCATTCTACGGTCGCTTCAAACATAGAAAATTTTGTTGGTGCATTAATGTGTTGAACACAGGTGCATATTGTTATTGACTATTCCAAGCAATTTCCAGATTTTACATAACATCTATTAACACATTAGTGTGCCCTGTTGAGAGTAAAGTAAAACATTGGTGCATAGTCTAAAAGTTCACGGAACAGAAAAAAGTCTAGTGGCACCTTGTTATGTCGATTCAAGCATCAGTCAGTTGGCCACTAGAACCTCGATCACCTAATGGGTGCCCCACTGTTGCAATCCACTCAAGGTAACAGGATCAAGAAATTTTGATTTTTATCTAGGCCAAGTGTGGTACAATAGATATCTTATTTTATTTGAAGGACCTAAATGCCTCATCTTAGAAAGTCATACAAAGACTAAGAATGCACAAATAATTACTTGTATTTTGGAGCCTAGCAACTAGTGCTTGGTCTATGCTTAGGCTAGGTTTGACAAAAAAAATTTCCTCTTTTTTTTTTCAGTTTTTAAAAACCGTTTGGTAAGTTTAGTTTTTAAACTGACTCCAGAAACTGGTTTTTTTTTTCAAGACCACCACCGCCACCCTCCCACCGCCGGCAGCCACCTCAGGCGACCACCGCCGTTACCACCGCCGGAGACTGCCGGCTGCCACCTCCGGCCGCCGGCGACCATCCGGCCGTCGGCGACCACCGCCGGAGACTTGCCACCTCCGGCCGCCGGCGACTGCCTCCGGCAGCCGGCGACCACCGCCAGCCACCTCCGGCCACCACCACCACCACCGCTACACCCCACCACCGCCACCGCAAACCACCTCAAAATAAAAAGGGTTACCAAACACCAAAAAAAAACCTGGGGGTTATCAAACACCCACTTGTTTTTAGCTGCTCTTTAAAAAACTGCTCTTTAAAAACTGAAAACCAAAAAAAAAAATTTGTCAAACGAACCCTTAGCTTAGCCAAGTAGGGCCTCAAGCTTGAGGTTACCGAACAAATGCCTGCCAACTATGAGTTGGTTTAGTGATCCCCAGAGTCTCAATCCAGACTTTCCACTTGGTTTCATATCTTGCATGTCGCTCATGTTGGTGGCAAACCTACGTCTTTGCCTTCATGTGCTCCGCACGCGGTTTCTTGTACGTTTTGGCCCCGACATAGGTTTGAGAATTGGGGGTTTAGATCTATGTGACGGCCTTGTAAGTCCCTGAGGCGCAATACTCCCTGTCGGTTGGATCAGAGCCTTATAGTCTAATTTTTTACTTTCCAAAAAAAATAAAAAGAGAACCGAACAAATGCCTAACATGTGAATATACCCAAGCATTGTATCAAGTTAATCCCAATGAATGTTATCGTCAAAATCACGAATCATTTGCAATCATGTAAAGTGTAAATATTGCACATATTTTCGGATCAATGGCCCCGACCATTTAGTATCGTTTGATCGGGATGGAGGTTTTCGAAGCCGGCGGGGAGATGTGATAGGAGGAGGGGCTTAGGAGGCATGGTGTCATTTTTCTATATGTCCAACAATTCTAGATGATCGTGACTATTGGTCTAGGATCATATGATAATTTTTAACATGATTAACCTACATAATAGATTTATAACTGTATGAGCTTTCCTTTGTGTATGTGGATCGACCTTCTTGTGGCACTTGAACTCCAGTTTGACTAACAACAAAACACATAAGATGAGTAGTGAGATGAGCTCCACTGATTGAAAACGCGTTGTCTGAATTTGCTAATGCATGGTTCGAGTCTCGCCCTATATCAGGAAAGTTTACCCTTCCCCTACCCCCTCCTATCGATTAGAAAAAAAAAACAACAAAACACGTAAGATAAGAGGAAGCGGATAACGTACAAAAGATAGTAACATAAAGCGAAGTGTCCACCATGAAGGCCCATAAATAAATGATGAGACCAACTTGACCCAAAACGAGTCATTGTGACTTGGTTCCATCATCATATTTATGTCAATCTTATTGTTCACATTTATTCAGTCTGGGGTAAGACTCCTTGCATGTTTACCTCAACATATTTGTCTATCAAGAAATACTTTCTTCGTTTAGGTTTCACTTTAATTTATAGACTTGGAGTTTAGGAGTATTTATGGTTGTCCTTATATATAGACACACTTTGCCTCTCTACTTACATTGGCAATCTATCTTTTGGGGGATTGCAGTACGTATGCCAATTTTTACATTGACTACCTATTGACATTGGCTATCAGCCTAACGATTCTGGATTTTCTCTTTTTTGTAGCCTCCAGAAGTGCAGCTTCTTTTACCATTGTTGTTCCACCATCTTTTGATTATTCTTACAAAACATAGAAGATGTCAATTTGCGCAACAGTATTGCATATCCATTGTCACCCTGACAGTGTTCCATTGCCTATTATAAGTACCGCAGGTAAGCCGATGGTGTCTGATAATCGTTTCCTCTTCTACACAGATTATTGACTCAAGTGCAACCAATCACATGGTGACTGATTTCTGATAGTTCCTCATACATTCGAAATCTCCATCATCCACTCCATTAGGTTACCAAATGGTTCTGATATACTATAACTACACATATTGGATCTGCACTCTTTCCCTAGCTTTAATTCTTGATAACTCTTTAACCCCCACCCTAGTTCTAAGTCCATAAATATTTCAAATGAGTAATAGAGAATGAGCAAATCCAGTGTGAAGGTACAGCACAATATCCAATGTCATGGGAGTAGGTAACATCTTTTGTACATGTGGAAGCACAACAAAAGTGATTCATATCATGAATGCCACGCGTTGAAACCACTGGTGACAGGTCCTGCAGTTGATATAAAGATGCAACGTAGATTCAATGAACTGCATGAAAAGAAGATCACCATTTGGTCGTACGTACGAAAACCCTAGATTTCAGATGAGAATGATCTCTCTCTCTCTCTCTCACTCTCTCTCGGTACGTAGCTGTTCAAGGGGCTAAGCCCATCACGTGGTTTACTCCAACCATGCATCGTTCTACTGGGTGCAAGCTCGTCGTACCTCGTGGCTTTTCATGGCTCCCCTCATGCCCCAACTCCTTGCAAGTCAGCGACAGTTTCTGTTTCCAAATTGCTAGAAACCCACAAATGAAGCTTACAAATCTTGACGGGATGTCATGGATGAGTAGGTACTGGGAGAAACAAATGCATGAGGAATGAATAACGTTGGTCTCTTGCTTTCTCAGCCCTAAATGTTGGACACTCTTGACGTGTGTACTGCTGTACATACCCAAGTGTTGGACAATCTTGGCATGCGTACATCTTACTCTACTACAGGTACGCATAACCCTTTATTATCTGTGGACTATATGTTGGATTCTGCGGAAATCACATCTCGAGGCTCTTGAATCTCTGTGTGTTGGTATTCATGCTACGTAGAATCTTGCCCGCGATTATTGGCTTATCCTTATGTCAAAAAAGTCACTCAACGGTGATACGTGTCAGTTTAGCGAAGCTCGTCGAATCTTGCCCACGATGACTTGAATTGTGGGACGTTTTTGTATTAACATAGAGAGCTCATAGAAACAAGGGCACAGCTGCTTTAGAGTTCCTAGGGCCACTTCATCCGTGACATGTAGCTAGCTAGGTTTTGTCGCTAAATCTTGAAAAATTACTCTTGGCAAATAAAAGTTACCTTTAGGCTAACATGAATGCCAAAAGCTTCCGAGTTTAAGAAGCGGTTCACAGTTGTTTAAAGTAGAGACTCCAAGCACTTCCAAAAAAGACAAAAGATATAGGCACTTTTACAAAACAACTAGCCTACTTTTATACTTCTAATAACGAAGTTGATCAAAGAAGTTCGGTCAAGACCAATGATAACGAAAATTGTCAAGTCTCGCATTGACCATACATCAAGTATTTGATTGATTCTTATACTTAGTGGACTTTTTTACTTTTGACCATACTTTCGGATTAAACACCAACCTTCAATAAATAATAATAGTAGTAAAGGAGATGATCCTATTGTTATCCTACTAAGTACATTTTGCGCTAATTACTATTATTGTAGATAGAATTCTTATTTCAAACATAAAACAAAAAAAGCACAACCCGTGCTTTGCCCAAAATATGGTTCATTCCATTGGGTGCAAGGTTATATATTGAGCCCCATGGCTTCAATGGCAACCCTCATGGGGGTTTTACAGATTTGCTCAAATTCCAATGGAGGTCAACGCGATTCGGCGTCTGTTCCAAGATTGCTAGTCAAAGATAAATTTTATTGTAATGTCTATCGGATGCGGATGTTATCCATATATCTTTTATTTGCCTTTTTGACATGTTTGTAACCCATCTATTAATTTTAGTATATATTTCTAATCTTCTCACAAAATAATATATTTTTTTTGGTGCTTTCACAAAAGAATATATGCCACATGGTAACTAGCCAACAACATAGTGTGCATGTCAAGGGTGAGGTGGTGTTCGGGAACAGCTCTATAAAGACTGCAGTACTGAGTTTCGTATCTTGATTGATTGGAGTGTTGTTTTTCTGTTGTTGTTGATGAAAGGTAGAAAATATATACCAAGGGGGAAAAGGGGGATATATAAAGAGTGTAAAAGTGGTTGACAACCCCAACCACCAGAGTAAAAAGTAGCCAAGACTACAAGCCAACCGTTCAGAGACGACTACAAAATAAACTACAGGAACAAAACACAACGCGAGTAGACATCAACCCAAGCACTGATCGGAATGACGATCTGCAGGTAGTAGCCAATCCTGCTTAGCACCTAATCCCAATCGACAGGCAAAAGTAGCGACAGCTGACGACAGACCGAGATCGGCTACAGTACCCGGGGCAATATGCACTGATTGGAGTGTTGTTATCTTGAAAAATGTGTCTCTACTTGAACCCACATTCTCATTGATAGTGGCATATTATTTTGTTGGAAGCTGCTATGTGTCTTGTCTTGTCTTTACTAGAATTTACCATGTTCCGGTGCATGTGCCCCAGGGCGCTTTTGCTAAATTCAGTTCTTTTGTTTGTAAAAAATTTAGTTTTTTGACCCTTTAAAAGTTAATGAGCCTAAAAAAAAGTGCAGATTTAGCCATATGGGTGTGTACGTGTGTAATTCTAAAAGCTTGATCTCTAAGTATATTCGTTTACAATTTTTATTTTATGTTTTTATTTTTTGCATTTTTTTTTATTTAGAAAATATGATTGTATACTTTTATCACTTTGATAAATTTATTTTTAACTAGTTTTCTCTGACAATGAGTGAAGCTAGGCCCAAAAAAGATGAAAACACCTTAGAGGCGATTTCAAAATTTTCGTACTCTTTGGGTTATATTTTTCCAAAATAAAAACAGAGAATAGTAAACATATACGTACTATAATAAGAATCTTTTTAGCCAATATTGCAAAATTAAAAATGTAAATTGTAAACGAACGGAGCCTAAACCATCTTTAAAGTCTCTCCAAGATGGGATAAGCAATCTAACCAAAAAATCTACCCTAATGTGACCAAATTATTGTTTCTTTTTAAGAGCACGAATAATGAAGATTCCTTTTTAGAAAACCGAAAAAAATGAATGGAATTGTTTGTGTACCATTCTATGAATTACAAAACTAATAGTATTTAACTAAATGTCACATAAAATATTTAAATATTTCTCACCAGTTTTCACAAGCTTGTAATTCAAAATGTTAGAGTAAATTCCAAATAACTTTTTGTTCCAAGAGTTGGCTAATTAGTGTTTAAATTTAGTGACTTTGGAAACATATTTAAAATGGTAACCAAACGAGAAACCTCTACAACAAAAATAAAAGAAGAGAAAATAGTAACCAGATTGATGCCAATGAATGTGGGTTCGTACTTACGTGGAGGTGCCACAAAGGCTGCAGTCCGAGTCAGCTTCCAAGTATGTTGATGTGAGACACAGCAAGGGTGGAACAAGGGCAGAGAACAAGGGCTTCCCAGACAGAACTCGAGGGTGGCAGTGCTGCGAGGGCGATAGCGCGAGATGAATACACGATAATAGTTACAGTCCGATGCTTAGGTCCAGAGTCAGGATACTGTATGTTTCTCCCTCTAGAATTCTAAAGTGAGAAAGTGAAATATGTTCTGAAAATGTCCAACCTCTATCCCCTTCTAAATGAATTCTCAAGACCTCTATTTATAGAGATTGAGATGATGATGTCATTAACCGACACGTGGCGCTCCCCGGGAGTGACACGTCACCGGGGGGTCCACGGATGCCGGTGCTCCACAGACTGTCGGATCGCATATTCACCCGGCCTGCTCCTCACAGCGTCGCTCCGTCTGTCAGGAAAGACTGGCTCCCACCGCGTTGGTGTGGCCAAAGAACCCCTTTGATCTAGCCTCCAATCCAAGCCCTTGCGGAGTCCCACAGGCCTGGCAGCGGTAGGGAAGACCCGACGCCCAACTGCCAGGTGAACTAGGCACGATGCCCTCCGAAGACCTGCTCCCGTCTCGGAGTGACCCGGGGGTCATAGTCCCTAGAGGTGCCGACGCAAGCCCCCAGTGCTAGAGCACGTAGGCCAGTTACGCAGGCACCCTGACGGAGATAGTGTCCCAGAGAAGTCGCCTATTCCGCAGGCCGAGGTAGCATCCCGGAGGAGCCGTCTACCTGGCCGGCCAAGGTAGCATCCCGGAGGAGCCGTCTACCTGGCGGAAGGGGAATTAAAGAGCTCCCTGGCAGAGATAGTGTCCCGGAGGAGTCGCCTATCCCCGCGGGTGAGTCCTTGTGCCGGAGCACTCGGAGCGAGTCAAGGTAGCATCCCGGAGGAGCCGTCTACCCGACTGGCCGAGGTAGCATCCCGGAGGAGTCGTCTACCTGGCGGAAAGGGAGTTGAAGAGCTCCCTGGCAGAGATAGTGTCCCGGAGGAGTCGCCTATCCCCGTGGGTGAGTCCTTGTGCCGGAGCACTTGGAGCGAGTCAAAGTAGCATCCCGGAGGAGCCGTCTACCCGACTGGCCGAGGTAGCATCCCGGAGGAGCCGTCTACCTGGCGGAAGGGGAGTTGAAGAGCTCCCTGGCAGAGATAGTGTCCCGGAGGAGTCGCCTATCCCCGCGGGTGAGTCCTTATGCCGGAGCACTCGGAGCATGTCAAGGTAGCATCCCGGAAGAGCCGTCTACCCGACTGGCCGAGGTAGCATTCGGGATAGGGATGTCAATTAGATCCTCACCCGGCGGATCTCCGACCCACTCCGATCCGATAGGAGCGGGTTATTTTGACTTTGACCGGGTTATGGGGCGGGTATGGTATTTTTTTTAAAAACGGCAGCGAATTAGGGTCGGATATGGTATTCTGTCAAACCCGCCCCGGTATCCGACCCGTCCCGTGACCCACATCCACCCCGGTATACTAATCCCATGCATCAGCCATTCATCCTAAGATATATATTTCTCCCAAACCCTAAAATTTCTATCTTCTCTGCCCACCTACCGAATTACCCGCCGCAGCCTCCTTCTTCTCTCCATCTCCCTCGTACCGTCGGCGGTCAGCCCCCCACAGCCACAAACCACCTCCACCGCAGCCTCCTTCCGGTGTCCAAAATGAATGTCGTGCGATCTGAAGTGGTATTTATCTTGCCTACTTGACACAAATCCAGATACGAGGACCGCCGTCGATGAGATCACGCACGACGCATGGTTCAGGAAACGATTGTGCAAGGAGGTGAGATTTTTTATGAAGAAGATTTCAATGGGAAGATCGAAAGGGAAAATCAAAGTACGAAATTTCTCAATGCGTTTGATTTGATCTCATTTTCATTTGCTTGGATCTGTTCGATCTTCTACGGATCAAGTTGTTCGGTTGCCGCCCGGCGAGAGATCTGTTGTTGTGAAGCTATGTCATTGCATATTGTATGGCTTTACACCCAGGCAATGATGGGAGAAAAAAATCTAATGCCATCAGAGGCCAATTGTTTGTGGGTGGCCCCTTCCATTTCCAATACTTTTTTTAATCACGTTTATAAACCTACAAGATCTTTGCAAATTGTAATGATTGTTATGAAGCTCTTTATCTTGTTATGAATCATATCCTGCCATTTAATAGTAGTTATGCATTTTGATTGCATTATACTATAATCCTGAAGATGGTTCCGGCAAGGAAAGAAATAGGGTTCGGCGGTTTTTGCCGTGTTTTAAAGACTTCAGGGAAAAGCGGGGCGGATCGGGGCGGGGACGGGTTTTCTAAACTTGCTTAGGATCGGGTATGGTATTCCACTCACATGACTCGGTGGCGGGGCGGGGCGGCATTTTAGGACTGCCGGGCGGGTACGGATTTTATAAGATCCGCATCCGACCCGCCCCATTGCCATCCCTAATCCCGGAGGAGCCATCTACCTGGCGGAAGGGGAGTTGAAGAGCTCCCTGGCAGAGATAGTGTCCCGGAGGAGTCGTCTATCCCTGCGGGTGATGTACACTCTGGAGAGTGGGTTGAAGCATGTTCCATGACCAAGGCAAGGTGCGCATGGTGTGATGAATGAGTGTGGTGCCCGGGGGCATGATGACATGATTGTGGCACATGGGCACGATGAAGTGAGTAAGGTGCCGGGAGCACGTCTATGTCAATGGCGCGACGCATGGGCGCGACGGAGTGCGTAAGGTGCCGGGGGCATGTTTGTGTCAATGGTGGCGCATGGGTGCGACATAGTGCGTAAGTTGCCGGGGGCACGTTGGTGTCAATGGTGGCGCATGGGCGCGACATAGTGCGTATAGTGCCGGGGGCACGGTAGTGTGACAGAGAGCCTAGGGGCACGGCTGTATCAGCGGCGCGGCGCATGGGCGCGGCGAAGTGTTGGAGCGTGACGCCAGGACGTCGGGCGACGGGGGCGCGGAGTGACGCCCGGGCGACTAGGGTCGCAAAGTGAAGTCTGGGCGACGTGGTCGCGGAGATGACGTCCGGACTACGGGCGACGTGGTCGCGGAGATGACGTCCGGACGACCGGGGGTCGCGGAGATGATGTCCGGGCGACGGGCGACGGGGGTCGCGGAGTTGACGTCCGGACGACGGGCGACGGGCGTCGCGGAGGTGACGTCCGGACGACGGGCGACGGGGGTCGCGGAGTTGACGTCCGGACGACGGGCGTCGCGGAGGATGCAAGGCCTCTTAAAGAGTAGTGAAAGTGTTAAGTATGGAGACCAAAGGCCAACCCTTCGGGGAAGGCCAAGGCTAACCCCCATGGGGAGGCCGAGGCCGACCCCAAGGGGAAGGCCGAGGCCGAGGCCGACCCCAAGGGGAAGGCCAAGGCCGAGGCCGACCCCAAGGGGGAGGCCAAGGCCAACTTCCTTGGGCAAGTGTCATGGCGCGTCGACGGGCGACGGGCGAA
>JAVXUO010000966.1:0-22500 GCA_033065855.1 Escallonia rubra
ACTTTGGCCCTAATTTTGCATGTCGCTACAACAACTGTAAAAAGAGCATTTCCCACTTTGAGCATTGTGAAGACCCGATTGCAAAATTCAATTGGAGATGAGCTTTTGAATGATCGTGTGGTTATTTATGTTGGAAAAAAGTTAGATGATGGTATTTAAAATGATGTAATTATTAATCGCTTTCAAAATTGTAGAATTTCATGATTCATAGTCTTTGTAATTAATTTTTGTGATAACTTCTCTCTTATAAATTTGGTGCCCACCTTGAATTATATTCATGGCTCCGCAACTGAGTGAATGCTTCTCCATAAAAGTTGGTGTAATAATTTGCAAAGAAGCATTCTACGGTCGCTTCAAACATAGAAAATTTTGTTGGTGCATTAATGTGTTGAACACAGGTGCATATTGTTATTGACTATTCCAAGCAATTTCCAGATTTTACATAACATCTATTAACACATTAGTGTGCCCTGTTGAGAGTAAAGTAAAACATTGGTGCATAGTCTAAAAGTTCACGGAACAAAAAAAGTCTAGTGGCACCTTGTTATGTCGATTCAAGCATCAGTCAGTTGGCCACTAGAACCTCGATCACCTAATGGGTGCCCCACTGTTGCAATCCACTCAAGGTAACAGCATCAAGAAATTTTTGATTTTTATCTAGGCCAAGAGTGGTACAATAGATATCTTATTTTATTTGAAGGACCTAAATGCCTCATCTTAGAAAGTCATACAAAGACTAAGAATGCACAAATAATTACTTGTATTTTGGAGCCTAGCAACTAGTGCTTGGTCTATGCTTAGCTTAGCCAAGTAGGGCCTCAAGCTTGAGGTTACCGAACAAATGCCTGCCAATTATGAGTTGGTTTAGTGATCCCCAGAGTCTCAATCCATGCTTTCCACTTGGTTTCATATCTTGCATGTCGCTCATGTTGGTGGCAAACCTACGTCTTTGCCTTCATGTGCTCCGCACGCGATTTCTTCTACGTTTCGGCCCCGACATAGGTTTGAGAATTGGGGGTTTAGATCTATGTGATGGCCTTGTAGGTCCCTGAGGCGCAATACTCTCTGTCGGTTGGATCAGAGCCTTATAGTCCAATTTTTTACTTTCCAAAAATAAAATAAAAAGAGAACCGAACAAATGCCTAACATGTGAATATACACAATATCAAGTTAATCCCAATGAATGTTATCGTCAAAATCACGAATCATTTGCAATCATGTAAAGTGTAAATATTGCACATATTTTCGGATGAATGGTCCCGACCATTTAGTATCGTTTGACCGGGATGGAGGTTTTCGAAGCCGGCGGGGAGATGTGATAGGAGGAGGGGCTTAGGAGGCATGGTGTCATTTTTCTATATGTCCAACAATTCTAGATGATCATGACTATTGGTCTAGGATCATATGATAATTTTTAACATGATTAACCTACATAAGAGATTTATAACTGTATGCGCTTTCCTTTGTGTATGTGGATCGACCTTCTTGTGGCACTTGAACTCCTCCAGTTTGACTAACAACAAAACACATAAGATGAGTAGTGAGATGAGCTCCACTGATTGAAAACGCGTTGTCTGAATTTGCTAATGCATGGTTTGAGTCTCGCCCTATATCAGGAAAGTTTACCCTTCCCCTACCCCCCTCCTATCGATTAGAAAAAAAAAACAACAAAACACGTAAGATAAGAGGAAGCGGATAACATCCATAAGATAGTAACATAAAGCGAAGTGTCCACCATGAAGGCCCATAAATAAATGATGAGACCAACTTGACCTAAAACGAGTCATTGTGACTTGGTTCCATCATCATATTTATGTCAATCTTATTGTTCACATTTATTCAGTCTGGGGTAAGACTCCTTGCATGTTTACCTCAACATATTTGTCTATCAAGAAATACTTTCTTCGTTTAGGTTTGACTTTAATTTATAGACTTGGAGTTTAGGAGTATTTATGGCTGTCCTTATATATAGACACACTTTGCCTCTCTACTTACATTGGCAATCTATCTTTTGGGGGATTGCAGTACGTATGCCAATTTTTACATTGACTACCTATTGACATTGGCTATCAGCCTAACGATTCTGGATTTTCTCTTTTTTGTAGCTTCCAGAAGTGCAGCTTCTTTTACCATTGTTGTTCCACCATCTTTTGATTATTCTTACAAAACATAGAAGATGTCAATTTGCGCAACAGTATTACATATCCATTGTCACCCTGACAGTGTTCCATTGCCTATTATAAGTACCGCAGGTAAGCCGATGGTGTCTGATAATCGTTTCCTCTTCTACACAGATTATTGACTCAAGTGCAACCAATCACATGGTGACTGATTTCTGATAGTTCCTCATACATTCGAAATCTCCATCATCCACTCCATTAGGTTACCAAATGGTTCTGATATACTATAACTACACATATTGGATCTGCACTCTTTCCCTAGCTTTAATTCTTGATAACTCTTTAACCCCCACCCTAGTTCTAAGTCCATAAATATTTCAAATGAGTAATAGAGAATGAGCAAATCCAGTGTGAAGGTACAGCACAATATCCAATGTCATGGGAGTAGGTAATATCTTTTGTACATGTGGAACCACAACAAAAGTGATTCATATCATGAATGCCACGCGTTGAAACCACTGGTGACAGGTCCTGCAGTTGATATAAAGATGCAACGTAGATTCAATGAACTGCATGAAAAGAAGATCACCATTTGGTCGTACGTACGAAAACCCTAGATTTCAGATGAGAATGATCTCTCTCTCTCTCTCTCACTCTCTCTCTCGGTACGTAGCTGTTCAAGGGGCTAAGCTCATCACGTGGTTTACTCCAACCATGCATCGTTCTACTGGGTGCAAGCTCGTCGTACCTCATGGCTTTTCATGGCTCCCCTCATGCCCCAACTCCTTGCAAGTCAGCGACAGTTTCTGTTTCCAAATTGCTAGAAACCAACAAATGAAGCTTACAAATCTTGACGGGATGTCACGGATGAGTAGGTACTGGGAGAAACAAATGCATGAGGAATGACTAACGTTGGTCTCTTGCTTTCTCAGCCCTAAATGTTGGACACTCTTGACCTGTGTACTGCTGTACATACCCAAGTGTTGGACAATCTTGGCATGCGTACATCTTACTCTACTACAGGTACGCATAACCCTTTATTCTCTGTGGACTATATGTTGGATTCTGCGGAAATCACATCTCGAGGCTCTTGAATCTGTGTGTTGGTATTCATGCTACGTAGAATCTTGCCCACGATTATTGGCTTATCCTTATGTCAAAAAAGTCACTCAACGGTGATACGTGTTAGTTTAGCGAAGCTCGTCGAATCTTGCCCACGATGACTTGAATTGTGGGACGTTTTTGTATTAACATAGAGAGCTCATAGAAACAAGGGCACAGCTGCTTTAGAGTTCCTAGGGCCACTTCATCCGTGACATGTAGCTAGCTAGGTTTTGTCGCCAAATCTTGAAAAATTACTCTTGGCAAATAAAAGTTACCTTTAGGCTAACATGAATGCCAAAAGCTTCCGAGTTTAAGAAGCGGTTCACAGTTGTTTAAAGTAGAGACTCCAAGCACTTCCAAAAAAGACAAAAGATATAGGCACTTTTACAAAACAACTAGCCTACTTTTATACTTCTAATAACGAAGTTGATCAAAGAAGTTCGGTCAAGACCGATGATAACGAAAATTGTCAAGTCTCGCATTGACCATACATCAAGTCTGTGATTGATTCTTATACTTAGTGGACTTTTTTACTTTTGACCATACTTTCGGATTAAACACCAACCTTCAATAAATAATAATAGTAGTAAAGGAGATGATCCTATTGTTATCCTACTAAGTACATTTTGCGCTAATTACTATTATTGTAGATAGAATTCTTATTTCAAACATAAAACGAAAAAAGCACAACCCATGCTTTGCCCAAAATATGGTTCATTCCATTGGGTGCAAGGTTATTGAGCCCCATGGCTTCAATGGCAACCCTCATGGGGGTTTTACAGATTTGCTCAAATTCCAATGGAGGTCAACGCGATTCGGCGTCTGTTCCAAGATTGCTAGTCAAAGATAAATTTTATTGTAATGTCTATCGGATGCGGATGTTATCCATATATCTTTTATTTGCCTTTTTGACATGTTTGTAACCCCTCTATTAATTTTAGTATATATTTCTAATCTTCTCACAAAATAATATATTTTTTTTGGTGCTTTCACAAAAGAATATATGCCACATGGTAACTAGCCAACAACATAGTGTGCATGTCAAGGGTGAGGTGGTGTTCGGGAACAGCTCTATAAAGACTGCAGTACTGAGTTTCGTATCTTGATTGATTGGAGTGTTGTTTTTCTGTTGTTGTTGATGAAAGGTAGAAAATATATACCAAGGGGGAAAAGGGGGATATATAAAGAGTGTAAAAGTGGTTGACAACCCCAACCACCAGAGTAAAAAGTAGCCAAGACTACAAGCCAACCGTTCAGAGACGACTACAAAATAAACTACAGGAACAAAACACAACGCGAGTAGACATCAACCCAAGCACTGATCGGAATGACGATCTGCAGGTAGTAGCCAATCCTGCTGAGCACCTAATCCCAATCGACAGGCAAAAGTAGCGACAGCTGACGACAGACCGAGATCGGCTACAGTACCCGGGGCAATATGCACTGATTGGAGTGTTGTTATCTTGAAAAATGTGTCTCTACTTGAACCCACATTCTCATTGATAGTGGCATATTATTTTGTTGGAAGCTGCTATGTGTCTTGTCTTGTCTTTACTAGAATTTACCATGTTCCGGTGCATGTGCCCCAGGGCGCTTTTGCTAAATTCAGTTCTTTTGTTTGTAAAAAATTTAGTTTTTTGACCCTTTAAAAGTTAATGAGCCTAAAAAAAAGTGCAGATTTAGCCATATGGGTGTGTACGTGTGTAATTCTAAAAGCTTGATCTCTAAGTATATTCGTTTACAATTTTTATTTTATGTTTTTATTTTTTGCATTTTTTTTTATTTAGAGAATATGATTGTATACTTTTATCACTTTGATAAATTTATTTTTAGCTACCTTTCTCTGACAATGAATGAGACTGGGCCCAAAAAAGATGAAAGCACCTTAGAGGCGATTTCAAAATTTTCGTACTCTTTGGGTTATATTTTTCCAAAATAAAAACAGAGAATAGTAAACATACACGTACTATAATAAGAATCTTTTTAGCCAATATTGCAAAATTAAAAATGTAAATTGTAAACGAACGGAGCCTAAACCATCTTTAAAGTCTCTCCAAGATGGGATAAGCAATCTAACCAAAAAATCTACCCTAATGTGACCAAATTATTGTTTCTTTTTAAGAGCACGAATAATGAAGATGCCTTTTTAGAAAACCGAAAAAAAATGAATGGAATTGTTTGTGTACCATTCTATGAATTACAAAACTAATAGTATTTAACTAAATGTCACATAAAATATTTAAATATTTCTCACCAGTTTTCACAAGCTTGTAATTCAAAATGTTAGAGTAAATTCCAAATAACTTTTTGTTCCAAGAGTTGGCTAATTAGTGTTTAAATTTAGTGACTTTGGAAACATATTTAAAATGGTAACCAAACGAGAAACCTCTACAACAAAAATAAAAGAAGAGAAAATAGTAACCAGATTGATGCCAATGAATGTGGGTTCGTACTTACGTGGAGGTGCCACAAAGGCTGCAGTCCGAGTCAGCTTCCAAGTATGTTGATGTGAGACACAGCAAGGGTGGAACAAGGGCAGAGAACAAGGGCTTCCCAGACAGAACTCGAGGGTGGCAGTGCTGCGAGGGCGATAGCGCGAGATGAATACACGATAATAGTTACAGTCCGATGCTTAGGTCCAGAGTCAGGATACTGTATGTTTCTCTCTCTAGAATTCTAAAGTGAGAAAGTGAAATATGTTCTGAAAATGTCCAACCTCTATCCCCTTCTAAATGAATTCTCAAGACCTCTATTTATAGAGATTGAGATGATGATGTCATTAACCGACACGTGGCGCTCCCCGGGAGTGACACGTCACCGGGGGGTCCACGGATGCCGGTGCTCCACAGACTGTCGGATCGCATATTCACCCGGCCTGCTCCTCACAGCGTCGCTCCGTCTGTCAGGAAAGACTGGCTCCCACCGCGTTGGTGTGGCCAAAGAACCCCTTTGATCTAGCCTCCAATCCAAGCCCTTGCGGAGTCCCACAGGCCTGGCAGCGGTAGGGAAGACCCGACGCCCAACTGCCAGGTGAACTAGGCACGATGCCCTCCGAAGACCTGCTCCCGTCTCGGAGTGACCCGGGGGTCATAGTCCCTAGAGGTGCCGACGCAAGCCCCCAGTGCTAGAGCACGTAGGCCAGTTACGCAGGCACCCTGACGGAGATAGTGTCCCAGAGAAGTCGCCTATTCCGCAGGCCGAGGTAGCATCCTGGAGGAGCCGTCTACCTGGCGGAAGGGGAATTAAAGAGCTCCCTAGCATAGATAATGTCCCGGAGGAGTCGCCTATCCCCGCGGGTGAGTCCTTGTGCCGGAGCACTCGGAGCGAGTCAAGGTAGCATCCCGGAGGAGCCGTCTACCCGACTGGCCGAGGTAGCATCCCGGAGGAGTCGTCTACCTGGCGGAAAGGGAGTTGAAGAGCTCCCTGGCAGAGATAGTGTCCCGGAGGAGTCGCCTATCCCCGTGGGTGAGTCCTTGTGCCGGAGCACTTGGAGCGAGTCAAAGTAGCATCCCGGAGGAGCCGTCTACCCGACTGGCCGAGGTAGCATCCCGGAGGAGCCGTCTACCTGGCGGAAGGGGAGTTGAAGAGCTCCCTGGCAGAGATAGTGTCCCGGAGGAGTCGCCTATCCCCGCGGGTGAGTCCTTATGCCGGAGCACTCGGAGCATGTCAAGGTAGCATCCCGGAAGAGCCGTCTACCCGGCTGGCCGAGGTAGCATCCGGGATAGGGATGGCAATTAGATCCGCACCCGGCGGATCTCCGACCCGCTCCGATCCGATAGGAGCGGGTTATTTTGACTTTGACCGGGTTATGGGGCGGGTATGGTATTTTTAAAAAACCGTAGCGGGTTAGGGTCGGATATGGTATTCTGTCAAATTCGCCCCGGTATCCGACCCGACCGGCGACCCGCATCCACCCCGGTATTCTAATCCCATGCATCAGCCGATCTCAGCCATTCATCCTAAGATATATATTTCTCCCAAACCCTAAAATTTCTATCTTCTCTGCCCACCTACCGAATTACCCGCCGCAGCCTCCTTCTTCTCTCCATCTCCCTCGTACCGTCGGCGGTCAGCCCCCCACGGCCATAAACCACCTCCACCGCAGCCTCCTTCCGGTGTCCAAAATGAATGTCGTGCGATCTGAAGCGGTATTTATCTTGCATACTTGACACAAATCCAGATACGAGGACCACCGTCGATGAGATCACGCACGACGCATGGTTCAGGAAACGATTGTGCAAGGATGTGAGATTTTTTATGAAGAAGATTTCAATGGGAAGATCGAAAGGGAAAATCAAAGTACGAAATTTCTCACTGCATTTGATTTGATCTCGTTTTCATTTGCTTGGATCTGTTCGATCTTTTACGGATCAAGTTCTTCGGTTGCCGCCGGCGAGAGATCTGTTGTTGTGAAGCTATGTCATTGCATATTGTATGGCTTTACACCCAGGCAATGATAGGAGAAAAAAATCTAATGCCATCAAAGGCCAATTGTTTGTGGGTGGCCCCTTCCATTTCCAATACTTTTTTTAATCACGTTTATAAACCTACAAGATCTTTGCAAATTGTAATGATTGTTATGAAGCTCTTTATCTTGTTATGAATCATATCCTGCCATTTAATAGTAGTTATGCATTTTGATTGCATTATACTATAATCCTGAAGATGGTTCCGGCAAGGAAAGAAATAGGGCTGGGCGGTTTTTGCCGAGTTTTAAAGACTTCAGGGAAAAGCGGGGCGGGGACGGGTTTTCTAAACTTGCTTAGGATCGGGTATGGTATTCCACTTGCATGACCCGGTGACGGGGCGGAGCGGGGCGGCATTTCAGGACTGTCGGGGCGGGTACGGATTTTATAAGATCCGCATCCGACCCGCTCCATTGCCATCCCTAATCCCGGAGGAGCCATCTACCTGGCGGAAGGGGAGTTGAAGAGCTCCCTGGCAGAGATAGTGTCCCGGAGGAGTCGTCTATCCCTGCGGGTGATGTACACTCTGGAGAGTGGGTTGAAGCATGTTCCATGACCAAGGCAAGGTGCGCATGGTGTGATGAATGAGTGTGGTGCCCGGGGGCATGATGACATGATTGTGGCACATGGGCACGATGAAGTGAGTAAGGTGCCGGGAGCACGTCTATGTCAATGGCGCGACGCATGGGCGCGACGGAGTGCGTAAGGTGCCGGGGGCATGTTTGTGTCAATGGTGGCGCATGGGTGCGACATAGTGCGTAAGTTGCCGGGGGCACGTTGGTGTCAATGGTGGCGCATGGGCGCGACATAGTGCGTATAGTGCCGGGGGCACGGTAGTGTGACAGAGAGCCTAGGGGCACGGCTGTATCAGCGGCGCGGCGCATGGGCGCGGCGAAGTGTTAGAGCGTGACGCCAGGACGTCGGGCGACGGGGTCGTGGAGTGACGCCCGGGCGACTAGGGTCGCAAAGTGAAGTCTGGGCGACGTGGTCGCGGAGATGACGTCCGGACGACGGGCGACGGTGGTCGCGGAGTTGACGTCCGGACGACGGGCGACGGGGGTCGCGGAGTTGACGTCCGGACGACGGGCGACGGGGGTCGCGGAGTTGACGTCCGGACGACCGGCGATGGGGGTCGCGGAGTTGACGTCCGGACGACGGGCGACGGGCGTCGCGGAGTTGACGTCCGGACGACGGGCGTCGCGGAGGATGCAAGGTCTCTTGAAGAGAAGTGAAAGTGTTAAGTATGGAGACCAAAGGCCAACCCTTCGGGGAAGGCCAAGGCTAACCCCCATGGGGAGGCCGAGGCCGACCCCAAGGGGAAGGCCGAGGCCGACCCCAAGGGGAAGGCCGAGGCCGAGGCCGACCCCAAGGGGGAGGCCAAGGCCAACTTCCTTGGGCAAGTGTCATGGCGCGTCGACGGGCGACGGGCGAAGTGCGACGATCGAAGCGTCATGAGGCTTGGTCACGTTCTTTGAGCGTGCATGCTTTGACCGGTTGTGAGCGTTGAAAATGTATGTTGCTTGTGCGGACGTGTCATGCAAAATAGGACCGTAGTGGGCCTTTGGGTACGACCAGAATAGGTTGGGAACACAGATGAAGTGTAATGGAACCGTAAAAAACACTAGATCCTTGTAGTACAGAAAATCCTCCTGCTCTCAACGCTCGCTTTTACTAACTCTTTCGTCCTGCGCTGCTCACGCTCCAGCTTGACGAATTCGTCTGAGGTTCTACCCCATCAAGAACTCCATGCAAGTCGATCAGCGATAGTTTCGTTTACAAACTGCAAGAAACCAACAAATGCAGGTTACAAATCTTTACGGGATGTCACGGATGAGGTGGTACTGGGAGAAACACATGCATGAGTAATGACTATCGTTGGTCTCTTGCTTTCTCTGCCCTAATGTTGGACACTCTTGACGTGTGTAGTGCCGTGCATACCCAAGTGTTGGACACTCTTGGCATGTGTACATGTTACTCCACTGCAGGTACGCATAACCCTTTATTCTCTGTGGACTATTTGTTGGATTCTGCGGAATTCACATCTCGAGGCTCTTGAATCTCTGTGTGTTGGTATTCATGCTACGTAGAATCTTGCCCACAATTATTGGCTTATCCTTATGTCAAAAAAGTCACTCAACGGTGATACGTGTCAGTTTAGCGAAGCTCATCGAATCTTGCCCACGATGACTTGAATTGTGGGACGTTTTTGTATTAACATAGAGAGCTCATAGAAACAAGGGCACGGCTGCTTTAGAGTTCCTAGGGCCACTTCATCCGTGGCATGTAGGTAGCTAGGTTTTGTCGCTAAATCTTGAACAATGACTCTTGGCAAATACAAGTTACTTTTAGGCCAACATTAATGTCCAAAGCTTGTAAATTTAAGGAGCAGTTCACGGTTGTTTAAAGTAAAGAGTACAAGCACTTTCAAAAAAGACAAAAGACATAGCGCTTTTACAAAAGAACTAGCCTATTTTTATACTTCTAATAACAAAGTTGATCAAAGAAGTTCGGTCGAAACTAATGATAACGAAAATTGTCAAGTCTCACATCGACCATACATAAAATCTGTGATGGACTCTTATACCATCTGATGGACTTCTCTACTCTTGAAAATGCTTTCGAATTAAACATCAGCCTTCAATAAAATTAATAATAGTCGTAAAAGAGATGATTCTATTGTTATCCTACTAAGTACATTATGTGCTACTTATTGTTATTGTAGATATAATTCTTATTCCAAACATAAAACGAGAAAAGCACATCACGTGCTTTGCCCAAAATATGGTTCATTCTATTGGGTGCAAGGTTATTGAGCCCCATGGCTTCAATGGCAATCCTCATGGGGGTTTTACAGATTTGCTTAAGTTCCAGTGGAGGCCAACGCGATTCGACGTTTGTTCCAAGATTTGCTAGACAGAGATATATGCCACATGGTAACTAGCCAACAACACAGTGCATGCATGCTAAGGGTGAGGCCGTGTTCGGGAACAGCTCTAACGACTGCAGTACTGAGTTTCGTATCTTCATTCGTTGGAGTATTGGTATCTTGAATTATGTGTGTCTACTTGAACCTGCATTCTCATTTATAGTGGCATATTTTTTGTTGGAAACTGCTATTTGTCATGTGGTTGTGTAATTTAAAAGTTAACGAGCCTAAAAAAAAGTGCAGATTTTGCCTTATGGTTGTGTACGTTTGTGTTTCTAAAAGTTTGATTAGAAAGTATGTTTGTTTACAATTTTTATTTTTTATTTTTTGTTTTCATTTTTATCATTTTCATTTATGTTTGGAGAATATGGTTGTGTACTTTTATCACAATGAATGAGACTGGGCCCAAAAAAAGGTGAAAGCACCTTAGAAGCGATTTCACAATTTGGTTATATTTTTCCAAAATAAAAACAGAGAATAGTAAACGTAGACTATATTAAGAATCTTTTTAGCCAACATTGCAAAATTAAATATGTAAATGGTTAACGAATGGACATTGCAAAAATTAAAACTGAAAAATGATGAACGAACGAAGCCTAAAACATCTTTAAAGTCTCTCCAAGATGGGATAAGCAATCTAACCAAGAAATCTACCCTAATGTGCCAAATTATTGTTCCTTTTTTTTTTAAGAGCATGAAAAGGAAGATGCCTTTTTAGAAAATCGAAAAAAATGAATGGAATTGTTTGCGTACCATTTTATGAATTACAAAAATAACAGTATTTAACTAAATGTCGCATAAAATATTTAAAAATTTCTCCATGTTGTTTGGACACCGGTTTTCACAAGCTTGATATTCAAAATTATTAGAGTAAATTCCAAACAACTATTTGTTCCGAGAGTTGGCTAATAGTGTTTAAATTTAGTGACTTTGAAAACATAGTTTTAAAATGGTAACCAAACGAGAAACCTTAAAAAACACTAGAAGAGAGAATAGTAACCAGATGAAGTGTAATGAAACCTTAAAAAACACTAGATCCTTGTAGTACAGAAAATCCTCCTGCTCTCAACACTCGCTTTTACTAATTCTTTCATCCTGCGTTGCTCACGCTTCAGATTGACGAACTCGTCTGAGATTCTACAAATGTTAAAATTACGTAAGATGTGATTCGAGTCGATTAGATCTGTAACATACCATTTGGTGGCCCAATCTTGGGTGGGCTTCAATACTCCGTACAATCTAAAAAGGGGCCTACTTCTGTTTGAGCTTGATACTGATTCAATTTGGTGGCCCAAGTGTGTGAGGGCTTCATACTCCAGTCAAAATCCTATCAGCCATTGTAAATATCTTGTATTTGCGCATTATTCCAGTTAGCCCTCTTTCAAGGATTTTGTGGGTGTCCATAGCCTCTTTCAAGGATTTTGTTTGATCCCAACAATGAAAACAATTGAACATGAATTTTTTTTTTGCTACAGAGGTAGGAAGCTACAACTCTCTCGTTTAGTAACAGTCAAAAATAATTAATGATCTATTTAGATTTAATTACAAAGTTGTCAAATTTAGTTTACTTTAATCTGGATTAAGAGGCCGTTTGCGATTGATTCTGTAAAGCAGTTTTCAACTTAAATCTGAATTAGTTTTCAAAATCAGATTTAATCTATTTTAAGTAGAATCAGTTTGCTCTTTGGCAAAATTAGCTATGAATCTATATCTATACTACCTATAAAAGTATGAATGTTATAAATCATTTTTAGACGATTATGTCATCCGCCAATAACACTCATACCCTCCCTTTATGACTCCCTTTTTAATTTGGTTTAAATCAAATAAATATGGAGAAACATTGGAAAATACAAATATTGTAAATCATTCTGAACGATTATGTCCTCCATTAATTACGATAATAACACTTCATAACCTCCATTTATGACTCCCTTTTTAATTTGGTTGAAATGAAATAAACATATGATAATAAATCGATTCTAAATAATGGGAAATGAAAAGTGTGATGAAAAAGAAAAACAAAACAACCAAAAACATGGTTCAATTACTTTCATGAAATGTTATTTGGTGTACTAAAATCATCACATTTTGTATAACATCTTCATTTTATTGTTGTGTGAAGCCATAATGAAACTTGTGTCACTATTCAATTTCTTAGACTTTTTGGTAATTTGTTCAGTTTTGAGTTCTTCTTTATTGTTTATTATTCAATAGAGTTCTTATTTTCAAATAAATAAAGAAAGCTTTATTTTTGTCTTGTCGTGACGAATAGAAAGAAAAAAACTAAATCTCTTACAAAACCAAATCAAATTATAATAATTTGATGAAAATTACAAATATTTTAGTGTATACTGTAAACCAATTAAACGTATTACAAAAACAAGGACGTAGATTGTTTCTTTAAATTTATCCATTTGCTTTTCTTTTCAGCAGTTTCATCAATTATGTCTTCAATCCAATTGCCTACAAAGAAGATTTTACAAATATTGAACCGATCACAATTGTGAATATCAAATATACTTTTTTTCTAAAACAAGTCACAAAACTAATAAGAACATAATATATTATTTTTTCCTAAGAAACTTAATGATATCACCTCAAAAATTACTCTCGACAATATCTACGTACAAAGCACGTGCTACATACTAGTTACCTTAAAGTTACAAAAAGTGTTTGGATAGAAAGTGATTAAATCAGTTTTGATATGTTAAAATGACCATAAAGGACATTACATAAATAAAGTTCTAATATCCATTTAGTGAAGTAATGTTAACATAACTTTCATTTGAAAATAATTGTAATATACGAAAAAATTATTGAAGAATCTTTTTTCAACCGCCTATAAAAGTTGTCACTTCTTATTCTGAATTAAAGGTAGAAGTACGTACAAAAATATTGGGGAGGAAGAAGGCGGCTGTTGATGAACTGTTGTGCTCCCTCTCTCTGTTAGGGTAGAAGAGAATATAACTGCAAAAGTTAATTAAAAGTCACACCCATAATTAGTTAAAAGGGTATGAAATGTCTTTTTTGTGAAAAAAAATGGGGATATGATGGTAAATAAAAAGGTCAAACCTGATTATGGAAAAAGTGATTATTTCATAATCCTCACTTTCCAGAATTATGGATTTAATCAGTTTTTAGTCTTTTTAGCTTGGTTAAATCTCATAATCTCTTTTGCCAAACACTCACACACGTGATTTAATCATTAAATCAGGTTTGACCATCCCAAAATCAACCCCAAACACCTTCTAAATCAGATACAAAAATCTTTGATAAAAAAATTAAGAGATTTAATCAGTCTCAATAAGCTAAAACTGATTAAGTCAAGAATTCTAGAAAGTCGGGATTACGGACTAATTAGTTTTTTGCAATTATGTTTGAACAAGTAAAATATCTAAATATTCTTATTAATTACAAGAACGTTTATTATCTCTTGTTCAAAAACTAAATTTCTTGGTCAATAGCCACATTGGAAGTGTTTTTAGTACATCTTATCAAACACCATCTATAAAGCCGTTTTTTAGCAAAATCAACTTTAAGTTGATTTTCAAAATTAATTACCATTAAATCTAAATTCTGCTTTTGACTAGGGTGAGTGTTGTTCCGTTTGGTTCGATTTGGGGGTCAAATCTCAAAACGAACATGTATCTATCGCTTCGGAAATTTTTTAACCGATCTGAACGAAACACCATATGTTTGGATGGTTCTGTTTAGTCTATTTAAAACAGTTTAGTTTGTTTGTTTGGATCGATTTGCACACATTAGAGTTAATTACGCGGTTGACCACTATACTATTAGGCAAATTTCACTTTGACCACTGAACTTTTATTTGTGTCAAAGTGACCACTGGACTCTTTAATTTGTTCAATTAAGTCATTCCGTTAGGTTCAGTTAACAAAAGATCCGTTAAATCATTTAATTTAGGGGCAAATCCGTCAGTTTCTATTCTTTTTTTTCTTCCTCTTCTTCTTCCTCCTCCTCCTCCTCTTCTTTTTCATTCCGGCGCAACCTCCATTTCCTCTGAAGATTGCCTTCTGGTTCCCGTTGGCAGATCTCTTCAACCTCCCTTCAATCTGAGTCAAACTCAAACACATTGCTGAATCGCAACCCAAATCTGAAATCAAACCACGTTTGACCACACAAAAGGAGTTTGGTGAGAGAGATGCCGTCGGAGATTGAGGAGGTCGAGCCGATCGATGGGGATTCCTCCTCCGCCACGGCGGGGTGACTCTTGGCGGGAGTGTGGTGGCCCATCGGCGATAGATCTGGTGGCTTTTTACGGTGGGAGTGTGGTGGCTGTCGGTGGGAGTGTGGTGGCCCATCGGTAACATATCTGGTGGCTTTGGGCACCGGTGTTCTCGGTCGGCGTTGGTGTTGGCGGTGGTGTTGACCAACCAACCGAGACGAGAGGTAGCGGTCGGCGCCGAGAGCGGCCTCGGGGAGCACGGCGAACTGCAAGACGTTGTCGGTGAGGAGCATGTCCGACAGCTCCCTCTGTATCTGCTTGGCCACCATTTTCACCCTCCTCGGATTCGCCATACACCTTATCATGCTTAACCTCCTCGTTCTACCAGTACTGGTAATCAGTGTCTTTATACCGGCGACGGCCTTCGGTAACAGAATCGGCGGCGTGAATCCCTTGGTTTTGACTGAACATCTTTGAGCGGAACTTGCGATTGACTGTGCAGGATGTCGGGGAAGAGTAACGAGCGGTGCTTGGTGCGAGTGTGGAAGATGAAACAGAAGTTGCGGCATTACAGAACGTTTCTGTGTCCCTGTTTCTTCTGTTCTTCGAGATTTGAAGAGAATGGATGAACGCGAAGGGGGGAACTTGCGATTTGTCGATGGTCGTCACTTCATGTCAATTGGCGTGGGATTGGCCGGTGATCCACGACTAACCGGCGACGATGAAGGAGGCGGTGCAGAAAGAGTCCATCGGAATTTCACAGACATGGAATAAGAAAGGAGAAAGAAGAAGAAGAAGAAGAGGGGGAGGAAGAGAGAGAAAAAAAATTATTGAGTGACGGATTTGCCCCTAAATTAAAGGACTTAACGGACTTAGATTTGACGGAACCTAACAGAGTGACTTAATTGAGAGCAATTGAAGAGTCCAGTGGTCACTTTGACACAAATCAAAGTTCAGTGGTCAAAGTGAAATTTGTCTAATAGTACAGTGGTCAACCGCGTAATTAACTCTTTAAAGAAGTTGTCATTTCACCTAGCTATTATTCGATCCATATACTATTCAAACTTGAAGTTATACTTTGTCAAGCGGATAATCTTATTATATTCAATATCAAATTGATCATATTAAAATAAGATACAAGTATTATTCAAGATATACATTACAATGAAGATTCAAATATGCGTTTGTCATTGACAACCAAGAAAAAATGAGTGAATATATAAGAGATATTTATAGCTAGACTGTTGTGTCTTAAGTACTCTCATGATTTTTTTTTCTTTTAACTTTCAAGTTTATGTGTATTTGGCTTTACTTAGTGGCATGTATGTGAAAATAATCACCATGTAAAATTAACATATCATGGGTCGATTCTATTGGATCTGTGATCGGTTTCAAAAATTAATCCGTGAAATGAACTGAACCAAATTGAGGTCGATATATGAAATGTGAAAAAGAAAAAACGTTAAGATTTTTGAACGGTTTTGGATTAGATCGGCTTAAGCGGTTTGGATTGTCTTGAACATTAAGGTGCTCAGCCCTACTTTTGAGAATCAATTCCAAATATTTTCTTAATCAGTCTCAAACAAACTGAAAACTGATTAAACTTAGAACCCTGAAAAGTAAGGATTATAGATCAGTCATTTTATTTTTCACAATCAACATTTTTCATAAATTGACATCTCATGCTCCTCTAGTAAATTAATCATGACCATTGGACAGCATTCGATTCTTGTCATCTTTCGAACTCACTTTTTACCAAAACACCTTTCACATGTTTCAATATAGTTTGTGGAAATACTTTTCAAAATCAAATTTAATGGGTTCTAAACACGTTAGTGATTAAAATATTGTGACGCTAAAATGTAATATTGAAAATTTTCATGGAAGGAGGAGGGAGTGTTGGTGATAGATTGTTATGTGATGTGTTTGTATTGTAAGTGAAGTTTAAGACCCAAAAGGTCTTGTTCTTTGCCCAAATCGGAGAGAAAAGAAACTTTGTCTCTCTATTTATAAACAAGTACACGGTACATACTTTTAAATTGTTTTGAGATGTTTTGGAGGGAAAAATTGAAAATGCTATTATGCGGTGCATTGCACCGCGCGCGTGCGCATGTGGCGCATTGTGTGCGCTTTAGTGGGTGCACTTAGCACTTGATTTATACATGATCTAACGTCCTATATTTTAACTTATTGTCAGAATTATTTCTTTCAGTCATTTATTTTTAGTGACACTTTGGTGATTTTGAAATAATTCTGAAAAGGCACAAAAAATAACAGTTATTTCTGAAGTAGTGCCTTTAATGGTTGTCCCCCTTCATGAAAGGGTGGCTATTAGTCCATATATAAGATTCTAAAAATTCTGAAACGAATTAATTGCATTTTTCCAACTTCAGATTCTCATTTCTTTCTCAGTTACATACACAATTTCGAAGAGCAATTCTGAAATGAATATTCAGAATTGCTATCTGCAGATTGTTGGTTTGAATAGTCTTGGAGGTGATTTGTCATTAACCCAGTAGCGAACTTTTAACGAGTGAGGGCAACTATCGCATTAAGGACAGTGTCTTTAGACGCGCTTCAAACCATAGAATTTCGTTTTTCTTCTTCCATTCGGGGGTGGGTGATTTTGGGGTGTGTGTGTGTGTGTGTGTGGGGGGAGGGGGGGAAGCATCTTCACCTCATACGTAGGCTTCACCAACTCACAAAAATCCGAATTTAGATGATACATGGGGTGTTTATCGTCTTGCCTTCCCAAGTTTGTGCGCACAAGGTTTACTTCGCGCCATATGAAGATCATACGGCATCCCCAGGTCTCTTCTTAAAAGGTTTTGAATATCTAGAAGGAAATTTCTGAATTTTCCAGTGGAAAGTTCTAAAAAATGGCTTCTGATACCTAACAAACATTTTTTACTGCAGCAAACTTCTTCCAACGAACATATATGTATTAGCTTTGAACTCCAACATTGCATGCGGATTAGCTCTATCTCAAAGTATTACAATCTCTAGTAATACTGTTTTGAGTTATGAACATGATATCTGAATATGTCCAATGGGTTGAATAAAACGTTAACATATGTGATTTGATGAACATCTCCATTCACAATTGAAAGTAACGAAGTATTATTTAGGGTCTCGTCTTTCTTTCTTTTCTTTTGGGGCATAGGGAGACTTGCTATTTAAGTGAGATGGAAAAGTAGCTTTTCTCGTTCATAGATACAACAAGTAAGCAAGGCAGGAAGAAAACGCAATTATCCTATATAAATTTAAGCAAGTTAAGCAAAGCAACCCAATACAAGAACCAAGGTTTGTCTTTTGCTGAACTTTTGTCTAAAGTGATAGTTAGCTGCTGCAAATTTCATTCTATGCATGTCACCCTGGGGAAGATGCTGCGTTCTCATTCTAATCGGACCAGTGCCTGAATGAACTCTCCTGAGGTGTTTTTCTATTGTAGAGTTTTGATATATATATATATATATATATATATATATATATATATATATATATGTGTGTGTTATCCATTTATCTGGATGGGGTTGTCATCCAGCTACGTCGTGTAATTTTGTATATTTCTTATAACTCCTAAACTTTTTCATCTTAATATATTTTTTTTCATTTTTTCAAAAAAGAACGAATGTTTTGAATTAACTTTTTAGCCACGACTAAAGATCAAAACTAATCAAAAGTAAGTAGCCTCCTTCAATCGTTTCCAGGAAAAAATATGAGTGATAAGTTAATTTACAGAATTTTAGCATCCATAATTTCTTATGTGGAAGATAGTAGAAAGAATCACAAGAATCCAATGCTTACCATATTGTATATGTGGGATTCCATATGATGTAAGTATCTTCGTTAGAAGTTCCTCCCAATATAGGAAAGCCGATATCAAAATGTATTAACTTGTCAAAGTGTAAACACCAACAATAAGAAAATTACCCAAAAGATGACTAAATGGAAATATATAATCAAGTTTTACGATTTTGACCATGATAAACTTAATTAACTACATAGTCAAAAGAATAAGATAAAATAAAAAACGAGTGTGACAAAAAATTAAAAGTCTTTAAAATGTGAATACGCGGTTTTGTGGTGTGGATTTCAAATAGAAAACTGTAAAACTAAAACAACAAACTTGGCATTAATTAGAAGCTTCGGCACTACGGGCAGAAAATAAGTAGTAAGGAGTGAAACTTTTTCATCGCACTTGAAGAGGCTCTATATGAGCTGCCAAAAGAATAACATGCTCGAAAATTGTTGACAAAGTTGAAATGCAAGTGATTTGGTTGGATTTTATGAACCAACAATGTTTGGCTCACAAAACGCTATCAAGATCAAAGAGTATCTTTCTTTTGAATGTTTAAAACCGGAAAAATGCTTATGAATGGCTTTCACGGCAAGAATCACTTGTTATATTGTATAAGGGTGCAACTTGAGTGAGCTGGATTAAACCAAGAGTCATCATAAGCCCAACTAATGCTTTGTAAGTTGGGTCTAACATCATCAACTCCTAGAGTTGTCGTTTGGGCCGTGGGCCCCGCGGGCCGGCCCGTTTTGGCCCGTTTTTGGCCCGGGCTGGCCCGGCCCTCCAAATGAACAGTAGAAGCCCGAAAAAGGGGGCCAAGGGCCTGGGCTTGGACCAGGCCGCGATATGGATCAAAAATGGCCCGGCCCGGGTACGGCCAGGGTACGGCCCGGATTTGGCCCTGGTTTGGCCCGGGCTTTTTGGCCCGGTTTCTGGCCCGTTTTTGGCCCCACTTGTTTTTTGAAAATCTACTTTTCCCCTCCTTTCTTCCACCCCTTTTCCAAAATTCTACTTTTACCCCCCCAACAGCTATATAACGGCTAGTTTGGGGGGTATTTTAGTCTAACCAATTTCTTTCACTCCTTTACACTTTTACCCTCCCCAACAACTATAAACGGATAGTTTGTAGGGGTATTTTGGTCTTTTGTGAAGTTTCTAAAATCTATAAATTCACACCATTTCTCTCTAATTTTTCACACCAATCTTCTTTCTCTCTTCTTACTCTCACAACAAGCTTTGCTACTATTTTCCTCTCCAATTACTACTCTTGCTAATTACTACTAATTAGTATTCTTGTTATTTACTAATTGCAAATTTCTTTCTACTCTTGCTAATTACTACACTAGTCTTGCTAATTTTTTTTTTTAATTACTAACACTCTAATATTTGTTACTCGTTCATTCTTTTAATTGTTATTTCTTATTACTACTCTTATACTTGTGTATTTAGTTACTCTTACAAAGTTTAGCGTGAAATATGGCTGGATTATTGAAGAAAATGAGGCGTGCATCGTCATCACGAAAAACGTCATCATCGTCGCAAGCACCACCACCAGCACAAGCGCCAGCGCCACGGCCAGCACAAACACCAGTCCAAGCACCAACACAACCATTCGTTCCTGGACGAATGAGTACAGGCTGTATGATAGATACCCAAGCCAATTGGGAGTTCAATCAAAACATTCCAGATTTTACATACACGCCTGATGAAGACCCCCCGCATTATAGTCAAGGACGCAGCTCGGTTGGCGAAGCTACTACTCCGTGGCCTAATCTCAACCCTACCTCCAGTCATGATGAAGAAGGGCCGAGCAATGCCTCCGGTAACGTTCCAGACGTCCAAAGGGGGAAAAAAAAGAAAGCCGAGTGTTGGAATCATTTCGACGAAGTTACGGTGGACGGCATCCGAAAAGCTCGATGTAAGTACTGTCTTAAATTATTTTCGGCTGGTAGTGGTAATGGACATCTTAACAGGCATTACCCTCAGTGTGCACCTCGACAAGGCCACGTCGAACCTACCCAAACCCAGTTATCTTTTGACGGTAGGTTATTTGTCTATAATCAGCGAGAGCAAAGAGACGGTCTCGCTGAATTTGTTATTCACGATGAACAACCCTTTTCTTTTGCCGATAATCCAAGGCACTCTAGATATATGAACTCCTACGTTCAACCTTTGTACAAAAAGGTTCATAGAAACACAACGAGGTCCGATGCACTCCGTCAGTACAAGGCTGCCAAAGCACGCCTTATCGATTATTTCGATAAATTTGACGGTAAAGTTAGTCTTACTTCTGATATTTGACAATCTCCTTATACTTTTGTTAGTTATTCTTGTGTGACCGCTCATTGGATTGATGCAGATTGGGTTATGCACAAGAGAATCATCGCTTTCGAGCACTTCCCTTATCCGCACGATGGAATGAATATTGCTACTCTTATATTACAAGCATGCACAACATTTAAAATTCTTAATAAGATTATGAGTGTTAGTTTTGATAATGCTTCTAACAATAAAGTTGTTGTTGCGGCTTTAAAGGAGACGCTTCAACCTGTACTTCAGGGTGAATTATTTCATACACGCTGTGTTTGCCACATTATTAATTTAATTGTTCAAGATGGTTTAGCTGCTGCAGGAGATATTCTTCAGAAAATGAGGGGTATGACAGCGTATGTCAATAGCTCGAGTCCGAGAACACAACAATTTAAAGCGTTGTGTGTTCAATATAATATGCCTCGCAAGAGAGCAGTTACAGATGTGGTCCACAGGTGGAACTCTACGTACCACATGCTTTTACACATTCTGGCATACCGAGAAGTCTATACGCATTTTCTACTAACCCAGTTCCCATCCGGCTTGCCAACTCAAGAGGAATGGCAGATGGCCATATACCTAGCTGAATTTTTGGAGGTATTCTACACGTCTACCAATTTATTGTCTGGTACGTACTATCCTACCTCTCCTCTCGCTTTAATAGAAATTCTAAAGCTTTCTAAAATGCTAACAAAATGGAGATATATAGGACCATTTAAGGATATAGTAAAAGTGATGGATGCAAAGTTCAATAAATATTGGAAGAAACTGCCTGCTATTTTTACTGTTGCTACTTGTTTAGATCCTAGGTTAAAGTTGCATGGCGTGAACGCCTCGATACAGGAGATATCGAAATTAATGTGCTACAAAGCAGATGACACAACCGCACTCACAGCGAAAGTGAGCGCGAGGTTTGAGGACTTGTTCAACCTCTATCGTAATTCTGCTGACATGCGCGGCCGAGCTACATCATCATCAACTGCTGAGAGGTATTATGCGCCATACCTTCAAGGCTTTGAACATCTAGTAGCAAGACAACTACCAGGTGAAGGTACTTCTAATTCGGGAGGTTCGTATAATTTTTCCTCTTTTAATGAGATTGGTGTATATGCAAATACTGATCATTATTCTGATTTATCAAGGCAAGAACAGGTTAATTTTAACTTGTTAAATTTTTGGAAACAAAATCAAAACATGTATAAAACTTTATCCCAAATTGCACGGGATGTACTGCCAGTGCAAGCCTCCACGGTTGCTTCAGAGTCGGCATTTTCAGCAAGCGGGAGGGTTTTGGATGACAGGAGGAGTCGTCTTAACCCCGAGTCGCTCGAGCTATGTGTATGTTGGAAGGATTATCTTGATGCGAAATACCGCGAGCAAGATAAACCGATTGATGATAGGAAGAGCAGTGACTCGGATATTGAAGCACTTCCAGATGATTAGGTAATTTGTTTTTATTTTCCTCTTTTCATCCTTTTGGTTGACGCTGCAGATTTCTTGATCTTTGATTGCTGATATTTTGGATAGACATAATTATTATTTTGATTGTTAGAGTTTTAGGAATAATTTTTTTTCATATATATAAA
>JAVXUO010000966.1:27500-157940 GCA_033065855.1 Escallonia rubra
AATACTGAACTTAAAAAGGAACTCTCATCTATTTGAAGCCAAAAAAAAATCTAAAAAGGATCATTGTCCCACTGATGGGCACTGCTTTGGGGATTGCAACGATGTTGAGTACCCGATTCGTTTCAAGATATAGATAGCGCCTACCACCCTTTGTAATAGCTCTTCTCCATGTTCAGTGTAACCATTAACGGGATTGGCCATGAAACCTTCATGGAAGAGTGCATGTGCATTTATTTTGTTAGTGCATATCGACTTGCAAAAAGTTTCTAGCTCCAAGAGTACCTGTGTGCCAATGTTAGGGGACATCATCCAAAGGAAGAGAGCAGATCACAAGCAGGTCCTTCAATAGTTCTTCAATTTCGTGAGAAAACATCCTAGCCACATACTAGTCTTGAATTGATTTTTCACCAATCTTTTGAAATATGTATTGTCTGATATATATCAGGATGCATATACAAGGCTTACCTGCTCTTTCCTTTTTACGGAAGCTTGTTTAGAGTTACATTGACACCCTTTTTTTCCGCATTTATCCCTTATCATCGGTATCAGTATAAATTTCAATAATTTATTCATCATGTCAAGAGAGGTTTAGTGACTCTTTTGTAAGGGCACATGCCGAACTGACTGTATTTTTTTGAATATTACTCAACTTTAGGGATGATTCTTTTTCCATCATCAATGAGGTGTTGCTTCAGGGTGAACCACTTATTAATTGGGCAACTGCTGAGGAAACAATAAGGGCAACAGTTAGGATCACCATTCTTTCATTCTTCCTCGAGCCTTTTAATCCTCGGCTGAGTTATAAGGTCTTTCATCACCAACGCATTCACGATGTCTTTGACGAATTCGTCGAGGAAAACTTTTTTCCTCTCTAACCCTTTTTTCAAGGGAAAAACTTTGGCTCGTACCCGGATTGAAGGAATCTTTCTCCAGCCCCGTGTATATTGATAATTAATAGTCACTAAATGTTTCTAGTGACTTTTCTTCTAGCACTTTCAACAATAAGTATTAGCAACATTTTTTTAGCGTCACTAAATAAAAGTCATTTGAAATATTTAGATATGATTTATTGTCGCTATATAGGGGGTAGGAGGAAGATTCCTCCAACTGAGGTAGCAGGAAAATTTTTTCCTTTTCAAGGAAGGCTTACTATATCCCTTTTCACTGTCACTTTGGTTGACGTTGGGGACTTGTCTTAGCCTCCAACTTGGGTTTGACTTGTCTCAGCCTCTATTTCTGGTGCATTAAAGGGTTGGAAGTTAAGATTGGCATAACCATCACCTCCTATATGGTATGTCCCTTGGCCACAAAGCCTTTTGTTTGGTCATGGCGTCTTGATTTATCAAGATGAGAAAATGACTTTTTCTTTGCCAATGCAATTGGGTTGTGGTGTTTGACAGTTAAGCCATCAGGCCTTCTAAATGCCCATCATCACAACCATTTGATGATCCTTTTGGGTGAGCTTTTAGCTAAGCTTGTCATTAATGAAGAAATTATCTTCGCCTTTATCATCCTGTCTTGAGCGCAACCATGTTCGGAGTTTTTGTCTGACGAAGGAGATGGAGTTGAGGTGGTTTAGCCACTTTTATGAGAAACCGACTCCTCGCTTTGACTGTCATATAATGAATGACATATTAAAAGTCCTGCGGAGGCACTATTCTTTATCTTTTCTTAGTTTCTTTTCCCCCAGGTTAGAAATTGAATCCATGGAGCTTCGATTGTCATTCACATCTATAATTTCCTCACGTTCTTTTAGGCTTAGGTTGGTGGTATGGTCCTTTTTCCTTATTTTGGTTTGGAATACAAATGACTCTGGAAACCTTAACTCGCATGTCGCAAGACTCAACGTCCCTTTAGACTAGTAGCTATAGTGGTTGCATCAACTTGGGATAAGTGGTTGTGAGGGGTAAACCCATCCTTATGCCCCACTAGCTATCATCCCACCACTATTTTAGAAACCAACTTCCTCGTTTCTAGCGTGTTTACATGGCCAGATAGATAAGACATTCCCCCTAGAGTTTTCTAGCACAATAGGCCTATCTGGTTTGATGTTGGCTTCCAAAGGCCTAGTTTTATAGAAGACTTCAATGTTACCAACATTCTTTGGTTGGTTGACTTGTATATGCACCGGTCACATCCATTGTGGACACTTCTCCCAAGGCTATTTTGGAACCCCCACTAAGTTTTCAAGAGGGTATAACCCTTAATGGTCCAGCTATTATTTTGGGTGACGCACTTGAATGGACGAGAGATAACCTCGTGGGTTGTCTTGGTGAAGTCTGCTTTCGCTTATGGCGAGTGGAGAGAAATTCTTATCATCCTTGAATAACAAAGATATGGGCCTATTTACGTGGTGATGCCTCTCATACTTAGCATATACTCCATGTGGTTGCACCTCTGACCAGAAGCTTTGCTCCCATATGTTAGTGTTGTCAGTTAATTGAGATTGGGCACAACCACATGCTTCATTAATGGACTGACTCCAAAAACTTAGTGATTTGTTGCGCCTGAAGACTTCGACTCGATATATATAGCTTTTGAGGAATCTTTTTGTCGAGGAACGGATTTTAGGCACCGGAGGCCCTAAAGGTGTTGAAAACACACTATGCAAGCTATCCTCATCAGCTACTGAATTCAACACCCTAAGATATTGTGGCCTTTGCCTAATCCCCGGGGGGTTTACTGCTTTGGGTCCTTATCCTCATAGACTATGTGATGCGAACCCCTAGGAACTCGAAACTAAAGCCTATATTCCAAAAGATATGGCCCATTTGGAAAACTGAGGACGTGGCCTATGTTCCGTTGGCGACAGGCTCCTAGGAACTTCTAGCCGTAGAATATTTTTGTAAAAATGGTGGCCTCTGGGGAAACTGAGGCTGTAGCCTATGTTCCATAGGCAGCAAGCCCTTTGAAACTTGTGGCCTTGACCTTTGTTCTGTAGGCATAAAGCCTCTGTGAACTTGTGGCTTTGACATTTGTTCCTTAAAGCTGGCCCTATAGATGTCAATGGGCCGGGCTTGGGTCGGTCCAGGCCAGTGTTATGAAAAGTGCGCCTAAGCGCAAGGCGCAGAAAGGCTCACACAACGTGCCTCGCCTAAGCTAGGCTCAGCGCGTTCAAGAAGGCGCGCACCTCTTGCGAGCGGCGGTGGAGGCCCAAGGCTGGGCGCTTCTTGACTGTTGCCGTTCGATTTTCTTCACATGGGGATGGGCTGTTGATTTTCCTTTTCCTTTGTCTTTACCAAGTCAAAACCCCCAAATCAGTTCCTGATTCACGAGTCACGACCCAAGACGGCAAGACCCAAGCTCTCAATCTTTCACAGTGACCTCGCGAATCCTGACCTTCCATCGCCGTCGCATCTCCCATCCCCTCCGGTGCCGCAGGCGACGAAGCTTACGCGGCGGCCGATCTCCTCTGCGACGGAGTAGTACTTGTCGGTGCCGAGATCCTCGACGTCGATGTGGAGGGAGCGGAGGTGGGCGACGGCGGCGTCCTTGACGGCCGTGCCGAAGCTGTCTGCTCCGGCTATGATCTTGAGGTGGCGGTCGGTGGTGGCGTCTAAATTTTTGTTATATACTATTCTATCATCTAAAAGTACTTTCACCAGCATTGTCGTTTTGTAGTCCCTTTTTTTTATCTTCCTTCATTCTTTTTGTGTACTTGTAAAGAATGTATACATATTTTGTATTACAATAGACATACCACATTGCCTCTTTTAGTGACAAAAAGATGTGGGCTTAGCAAAAATTTTTTTTTACTTAGTTTCACCATTGTTTTTCCCTTTTTTTTTTTTTAACAAATATTGGCAAATCCATATGTGTCCTATAGTCACTTAGCCTCAAAGTATTGGTTATGACATAACATATTTTCTAAATAAAAGCCCTACTCAAAAAGAGGTAAATAAAAGGGGAAGTGATATTTGAATTTCTCTTTTATCGCTAAAAATCTTAAAAATCACATGTACAACTTTTAGAGACAAAAAAGAACATAAATATTATCATCTTCCCCTTTCCAAATAAGTACTCCACTTCCCAAATATCAACAATTATGATCCATCATGATTTATTTTACTTAATTTTATTGTTTTAATGCACTATTATTTATTTATTTTAATATTGCGCCTTGCTTCGAAAAGGCGCGCGCCTGCGCCTTGCGCCTAGGCTCCAGGGACCTTTTGCGCCTTAGGTGCGCCTGCGCCTTTAATAACACTGGTCCAGGCGAAACCCTGGGAGCTTTTCAACAAGGTGGGCTGGACCGGGCTTAAGCTAGGATGAAAAGGGCTGGGCATGGGCCTGGCAAACTAAAAAATATGAGGCCAGATCCTTACTCCAATCCATTTGCCCAGAATTTAGCGACAACCCAAAAGTATAATTTTTTAAAGAAATCCTTTCTAATCCCTTTTAGATTTGCCATAAACTTAAATTATGATAAACTTATCTATAGGTCCTCCTTCTTTAATCTGGGCATGGGACGGGCTGCTAGTAAAAGAACAGGCGAAGTTACCTTTTTTTTTTTGGTATATAGAAATTAATTGTCCAAAAAAAGTGAAGCATGTTCATATATATATATATATATATTAGAATAAATATATTTAATTTGTTTGAAAAATATCAACGGTGAGAATGTAAACTCTATTTTGAGAAAAATATATTCTATAAAGTTTAGAAAATGAAATGAAAAACAAAAAAAAAAATTACCTAATAATCTGAAAGATCTTTAACGCTCGAATTGGTGCTCTGTTTATCATCAATTGGTTTATCTTGCTCTTGATATTTTGCATCAAGACAATCATTCCAACAAATATCTAACTCCAATGACTCGGGGTTAAGAAGACTCATCTTGTCATCCAACACCCTCCCGCTTACTGAAAAACACAACTCTGAAGCAACAATGAAGGCTTGTACCAGTAGTACTCACGTGCAACTCGGGATCACACATGGTAAAGTTTGTTTATTTTGTTTCTAAAAAGTTAATAAATCAAAATTCTTTTACTCTTCTAATGACAATGAAGCATAATGGTTAGTGTTTGCATATAAACAAATTCACTAAAAGAGAAGAATAAAGAAAATCCTGCTCATTTCTTGTTTGTTTTGACAAAACATCTTATATATCCTTCAAGTATGATCTAACATATATCTGACCGCTGAATGATGTAACGCGCATTGCATGTCAATTAAATTTAGGTAATAGTTTAAAAGTTGTTAATACGACGAACTTATAAAAGTTGTAAGCAGGTCTATCGCAGATGATCCATAGCCCATTTTTTTGGAATTGTGTAGTTGCATAATTGACAGCATGTAACTTGAACCTAAGATTGAAAGAAGTTAAAACAATAAAAACTACAAGCAATTCTAACCAATATTTTGTAATTTTGATGTCCATGCCATTTGTTGCACTATCTCAATAAACATTCCCATCTTGCCTAAATTTTTAGCCATTTAAAGTATTTCTAGTATAGTAAAAAAAGAGATAGGATAGTATGTACCAGATAATCAAACGATAGACTTGTATAGTACCTCTAAAAATTTAACTAGGTTTTGAGCTGACTATCATTCATCGAGACTTAGCAAGCCTTGTGAAGACTCGGTTAGTATGCCATGAATACAAACTTACTTGTATACCATAACATATAAATGTATAATATATGTGTGGAATTCCACATATGATAGACATATGTAACAGGCGGTAGGAGGCAAGGAGCACATAACTTTAAATTCTTGCATTTTCGAGCCCGAATAATTGACATACATAACAATACCCATTCTTTTGGAAATAACTGGTAGTATGTTGTAGTTAAACACTACAAGGAATAAGGTCTTTAGCGACGGATTTTCCCGTCGCTAAAGGCCTATATTCCGTCGCTAAAAGTTTTAGCGACGGAATGATCGTCGCTAAAAGTCCCTCGTATAAAAGGCCGTTGCTAAAAGTTTTGCGACGGAATTATAAAATCCGTCGTCTAATATAGAACTTTTGGCGACGGATTTATCACTTAATTAGCGACGGAATATCCGTCGCTAATTATGTTTTACGTACTTTAATTTATTTTCTTTTTACGAAATTAGCGACGGGATAAAATATTTAGCAACGGAATTAATCCGTCGCTAAAAGTTAAAGTCATTTTTTTAATTTTTTTAGATTTTTTAATGCCCAAACCTGTAATAAAAAATTCAAACCAATTGAGTCCCATCCTCCGTCAACAATCTCAGTATATCAAATGCACGATTAACAATCTAAAATCATCGATTAAAACAAATCATCGATCAATAATACAATATTTTTCAAAATCATCGATCAATAATACAATATTGTTCAAAATCATCGATCAATAGTCAATGTTCGCAACATTGTTCAAAATGTACATTAGGGGAAAGGCTTTTCACAAGTGCTTTCATCAAACACGCTGACTTGAAAACGCATTTGCCCCATGTGTTGAAAGACTACAAAGTCTCCTAGATGGAGGTCATGTTGTTGCACGAATTCGTTCCAACCCTCTTCGAAGCAAAGAACCTCTTCGCCAACCTTCTTCTTCAATTTAACAAGCCATGACCCCTTACAGCTGGTTAAAGTTGCTTCAAATCTCAACGTGGTGAGCAATCGCCAAAATGCTACCGGTATGGCCTAACATATTCATAATACAGTAAGACATGTAAGTTTTTAACCAAAGATAAAACTTTTAACACACACGAAAACATAGAGAAAGCGGGATGACATACAAGTTCTGTCTCAAAACCAGGCATCATGACCTTGAAGAAATGCATGTTGACTGAAACGTCCCTGTTCACCGAAGCAGAAGCCATTTAACCTACTTTAACATGAAAAACCAATCGATGATTATTCAATCGAAGATGATTTTACACTACTTATAGTATGATAACAAGTAGTGTTACACCGAAGCAGAAGCCATTTAACCTACTTTAACATGAAAACTCATTAATAACAAATAGTTCAGCCTTACTTTGTTGCAAAAAGCAACAGTGCACATTAGAGATGAAATTTTGTTAAGAACTAGGTAGATAACCCCCCACTAGTTCCAGATTATATTGCACTAAAAATGAAACCACATTGACCTCAAATTATCGGTAATAATCCCATCTGTCTCGAGATGTTGAATATTTTTCCACGCGCTAGCTGTTTAACTTAGTTAGAAGATACTCAACAGCGCGGTTACATTTTTTTTTCACCATTCTCCGAATGTAGCGGTACTTCATGGCAATGTGTTTTATCTTATCAGTCTTATGTCTTTTACTTCTTCTGAATTCATCTTGTACATGCTCAAAAGGACCTACTAGTTCAGGACCTTTAACATATGTGTCCTTCTCAGTTACATTTTCAGCATGGATCAAACTCTTTCCTGATTTTGATGACCTAGCATCTTTGATGGTAAGGTGCTATAAGAAAACAGGCAGCTAGCCAGGCAAGCAAAATAACATTTCAGACCAAATGTGTTAGGGCTATTAAGCATAGACCAGGCAGTCATAACATTCAAATTATTGAGGTCAAACTCAATTGGCTGTAGAATAGCTATGTAGGTTACCAGGGCAGCCCAGTAAACCAGGCTCCTTGAACAGGGAAGTTATAAGAATGATGGTTGGTCCTCCAGCTCATGGTAAAGAAACCTTACCATTTCACCAAGGCTTGCTCCCACACACTCCATACTTAGACCACTAGACTATGACTACACATCAAGCACCTAGACTCCTTACATCTGTTAAATCATTGCTCGTGACCAAAAATTACATTCCTGCAAACTCGATTAACCCTGAACATAATATCCAGAGGGTAAAAGATGTAAAATTTTCAAGTTTCATTTTCCAGTGATCATCTTCGCTGACACTGTTTTCCACATTCGATAAAATTCAACCTCAACTGTTGGAAGGGTTTGAGAATGAGAAACCATAAGTGATGTTCTACATTTAGTTTGCATTTGCTAAGGTTGATCCGAGTGGGAGAGCTCCTTTGACATTACAGAGTTCCTCTCTAAGTTTGACATTACAGCTTCATTTACTAAAACAATCAATCAATTAAAATTCCCTTATCAATTTCGCAACACATGCCTCCCTGACTACCTAAGCTTTGCCTGAAAGCTTTTGCCTCTAAAGTGTGCAACAGCATGCCCCAACACATGCCTCCCTGACTACCATTGAATGAACACCCTCAACTTATCAAACATTTCCTAGCTACCAAATTTTCTGTGTAAATTCATAGCTCCAAAAAATATGATTGACGTCCTCCATATGTTGGTTACACGATGAACAAGTATGTTAAATGGTAGTAATCTAATGAACATGATACGAATGAAAATGGTAAAAATACCAAGATGCAACAATAAGAAAAGGTAAATACTAACAGAGCTCCACAATTGAAGATGATTTTTACCGATGGGCGGATTTGAAGATGGGCGGCGCGGTTGTGGTGGCGGCGCGGCAGTGGTGGCGGCGGTCCTTCGATTTTGAAGATGGGCGGCAGTGGCGGCGTCGGTGGCGGTGGCAGGATTATTCCGTCGGGGGCTAGGTTCCCGGGGATGGCGACGGAGGATAAATCGCCGGTGAGAGAGAGAGAGAGAGAGAGAGAGCAACGAGAGAAAGAAAAGAAGAAGGGGATCTGATCTTTTTAAGGCATTTACCGACGGAAAATACCCGTCGGTAAAAGTCCGTCGGCAAAACCCTACTTTCACCGACGGTTTTTTTACGGACGGAATTATTCCGTCGTTAAATATTTTTACCGACGGACTTTAAACCGACGGGGGTTTTCCGGCGCGGCGCACTTTTTGCGAGACGGAGTTTTGTCCGTGGCTAAAGGTCCGTCGCTAAGGCCCTCTTTTCTTGTAGTTAAACCATCTTAACAATTAAGCTAATTATATGGCAAACACATAGAACTTAAAAAATTCTCATTTAGTATAGACTTGAGGTTCATCCTTAACAATTCAACATTAGTATAATTATTAGAAGAATTATCAAAATTAATACTCATTATCTTGTCATCTATTTTAAAGTTAGTACATGCGACGCTCACAATTTCAACAGCGTGTAATGCATAATGTGAATATGGAAACATTTCAAAAGTAATGGTTCCCTTATGCATAACTCAGCCAGCCGCAATTAACGTGCCGTCACACAAGACGTAAGACTAACTTTATCATCAATGTTTTAAAAATTAACTAAGCTTGTCTAGCAGTATTATATCATCTCAGTACATCAAACCCAATAGTATTTATGAACCTTTTTATTCGAAGGTTACACTTATTCATATCTAATACTCTTTTCATTATCAGTAAGTTAAAAGGTTATCCATTGTGAACAACAAATTTAACAAGACTGTCTCTTTGTTACCCCTGATTATAACTAAATAACTTATCATCAATAGATAATTGTGTTTGGCTCTCATCAAGATGGCCTGGCTTTGATGACCTTGTTTAGATGTACATTGTTGAAAATACCTATTAAGATGTGAATTGCCAATACAACGCGAAAAATATTTGAAACAATACTTACATTGAGCTTTTGATAAGCCATCAATTATAACCGTTGTAAAATGATCACGGTACGTAGCTTTCACCTTTCTATCGATGTTTTGGACTTTTAGCAGACTTGAGGCGGGATTTTCTTTGTCCTTCATCTCCTCAACCACTTATTGCCAAGCAAGCTGTGTTCTTGATTAAAATGTCATTGATCGTGTGAAGGCGTATATTGAAAATCAGAACATTTCGATTAAAAGCCAAAAAAATCTTGGGTGTCTATACCTACTAGTTATTGCTCTTCATGCTGCAGTGGCCATGGTAGTGGATGTCCTTTGGCTACGTTACATATTCTTATAAATTTTTGAAAGAAAAAATAAGAAAACTAGTAGGACTAATTAAAGAGTAAAAATCTAAAGTAATTAATGATATTATTTAGCCAAAATCTATCAACTAAGAATTAAAGAATGCTTGTAATTGAAAATTTGAGAGGGTTAGTACTTGGTAATGAATAATAATGCTCAAGAAAGCTTGTAGAAAGAGAGTTGTGAATCATAATTTAGAATGTGAATTAGAGAATGAACCAAGTTATAGATTCTTCATGCCTTAGAAAAGAAAAAAACATTTCTAAAAACTAGCTATTTATAGTTGTTTAGAGGATAAATATGTAGAGGTACATAAAAAAGTTGTTGTGAATACGGTTGGACGGAAATATACCTCAATTCCAGGCCCTAGGCCTTTGTGGCCCAGACCTGCACTGTTTGCTATGCGGGCTGGGGCGGCCCGAACTTTTCCGGGGTGGACCTGGCTAGCTCAAAGGTCCCGGGCTTGATTGACATTCTCTAGCTAGCCCCCCCTTGAGGACTTGTGGCCTTAGCTTTTGTTCTGTAGGCGGCAGGCCCCTAAGAACTTGTGGCCTTGGCGTTTGTTTCTCAGGGACTAACCCCTTGGAAATTTGTTGCCTTGACCTTTGTCCTAAGGGATATATGAGCTTGTGGGCTGACAATCTTCAACCTAGTGGTTATGGTGTTGCATGGCTACTCTGGTCCCTTTTAGTATTCATTTTCTGTTACAATTGCAGAACATGCATGTGAAGCTCACTGACGAAGTTGCCTCACTACCAAGCTCGAGGTTAGCGGATCCACTACCTCGAACAACAGGTTTCCTTCTTTAACTTTTTCTATTTTTTTCAGTTGTAGCACTAAAGCAACAAAACCAAAACAACAGAAAAAGTAATGATTTTATTTTAAAAGGATTCTTGTGTTTCAAAAGATCGGAGGAGCAATAGGTCTCACTGGACGTGTCAAAATTGGATGACATATTTTTCGTGCTATTGATTAACGTAAAACGTGTGTCACAAAGTCAGATTGTATAAATGATGAATTTTTTTTCCCTAAGGCAATTCATACCCAAAGGGCTTAAAAACCATTTGTTAATTACGTTAACGATAACTTTTGATTAAAGAAATACAAAATGCAAATAGAAAACTTTTATTATTTGCATTTACATTGATGATGCCCGTGAAAGACTTCATACATCATGAACTATAATTGATCGAGATTACATCAACTTTAAAGGAGAGAAACAAAAAGAGAAAAAAAAAGGTTGATGGCACCATTTCTTCCATTTTTCTGTTAATGTTTTCTAAAATATTGTGTCAATTTAGTTTCATTTTGTGTGTCAAAATGATGAAAGAGAGAGGAATCTCATATAGAAGGGAATTGAAATAGTAAGTGGGTATATAATAAAGAGCTCCACTTACTTTAATACTTATGTGGTATGATAAAGTGTATGTATGTGCATTGAGAATGGTGCGAAGCACCATACGAGGAACGATCGCCCGCGCGTGACAGTGGGTTATGAGGCTCAATGTGGCGCTTTGATGGCGCACTTCGCACGTGCGCATCGTCGCGAGACGCCTTAAAGTTTTCGTGATCAAATCTGGGCCGCCGCAACGGAACGGGTTGGATCCGACCATCAGCAGCTGGTTGGTTACACTTGCACCGATTCGGGTTGTACCCGAACGGTTGCACTTGTTGTGCAGCTGGGCGGTTCCAGTTCGGGGCAAACCCAACTATTGGGAGCTAGTTAGTTATCAGTCCAGATTTGGACCGTTAATCTTATGGTTTCTGATCCAACGGTCCAGAATGCTTGGGTTCATGATGAAATGGCGTGACCCTTGATTAGCAATCACTGGTGCTTTATAAATAGAGCACAATAGTAAGGTTTTCGGACCTAATGATTAGCCTTTACTCTCTTCACTTATTTCCTTTCTGCAGATCTTTTACAATAAGAAAATTTTGCAGAATTTCTTACTTGTAAAACCATTATCCAGAATTTCATACACTCATATGTGTGGTGAATATTGTGTACAAACGCTATTCACTAATGTGCTTCATTGTATCTTGGAGTATATTTTTTTTTGGTACAAATTTTGGAGTATATTTGTCTGCAACCCGCTGCACACTGTTTTAGGTGGCAGCAAATATAAACTTAAGGAAAACGTTTTACAACGTGCCTCGAAACCAATTTTTCTTTCAATCACAAAGCCATACCATATCACCACCAACAATTTTATCATCCTGTTTTTCTTTTTTGACTTGTTCTAGAGTTGTCTTCTTCAAAGAGAAGAGCTTTGTTCTTCTTGGCTCTTTTTTCTCTTTTTCTTTCTTTTCTCATCTTTCTGCCGAGATGTCCTTTTTCAGTTGGGGCCAAAGACTTCCTTTTATCACGAAGTCCAAGTCGATCGATTTTCAAGACTTGTGCGCCACTTCATGCATGATCATCACATGTTAAAGCATGTAATTAATTTTGAGGATTATCAAATCCAATGAATATTTTCCTAATGAATATTTATCCAATGAATATGTATCAAATCCAATGAATATTTTGAGGATCATCACATGTAGGTGTCATGTAGAGGCTGCCCTTGTTGCCCTTGTGTGACATGTGGTAGATTTTTAATTTTGGTTATGTTTATCATATTCTAATAAAAAAATAAAAAAATTGGCGGCGAGCACGTTGACGTTATTTTTACTGTTACTTTATTATTATGTGTTTACTTTGTTGTCTCGTTTGTTTTTTAGTTTTTTATTGTTATACCTAACGGATGTGGTTGACATCTGTATAGGTGTTTGTCATTATCGTTACCTTTATAGGTAGCGTGTACTTTGACTGTTCTGCAGTCTTTTCGAAATGTATATATTTCTATTATTATAAAAAATGAATATTTACCCTTTTGATTTTCATACTACATCTTCAAAAAGTCTTCCGTTCTAGCCCAAATATTCTAGTCCAATTACAGTATTATTAAACTTCTGAATGCTTCGGCCTATTTAAAAAGCCGGAATATTTGGGCTTTGTTTTAGCAAAACCTCCAAAAAAATAGTGGATTTGTTTGTTAGCCCAATATACTTCAATATCAGATTTTGTTTTTTTTCATAATCTTTGCCCACACACAGTAGCCTTCACTAATTCAACCGTCTTAAATGATCGGGACCAGTAGTCCAGGACCATGCAATATGTACTCTTGTTAATGAACTCATTACTACATACTTAAAAAGCTATTTGTGAGAGACTAGGGGTGCAACTTGAGTTAGGCAACCCGTGCCAACCCGTAATACTTTTATAGAGAGTGTGATAGACATGGACGTAAAATTTTGGACCCGTAAAGAATATGGGCTGGGTATGGGCAAAGGTCTTTAAGCCCCACCACCCCCACCCCCCCCCCCCCCACCACCCAGTTCATGGGAATTCTAGCTGGTCCAACGTTTTTATCTCATAAATTACGTATATAGAAATTATGTGTACCAAGATATGTGTTTTATTTTCGTTAGTTTTTAAAATCATCTAAGCACATGAGTTTGGAGACCTTTGAAAACTTCTTTTTTTCTACTTTATTTTTTATTATAGGATTAGACTTCTTAAATGAAACACTTATCTTTCTTTCTTTTTTCTTTCCTTTTCTTTTTCTTGAAAAATTTGTTTTCATGCTTATATTGAAAACCCCATACGATTTCACAGCTCGCGTTTGGCCTATGCCCACCAAAATTTCATAGGTTGGGTGTGGACAAATATTTTCCGGCCCGTGAATAGGTTGGGCTGGGCAGGGCATGTATACGAGTTTCTGAGAGTGGGCTCGGCATGGTCCGGCCCTCCAGCCCACCCAATTTGCAGCCCTATGGGAGACATAGCCCTGTGATGGAACTGTGAACATAGGTTGTTACATAGGGACATATGGTGCTTCCCGATTAAAACCATTTTACCCCTTAGATAAAAAGATACATCTTATTCTAATGTGTTTATACCATTTAGGCTCCTTGCTCTTTTTATTGGCCAATCGACACTCGTCAGATGTCCTGAAGAAGAGAAAAAATATTTATTCCAAATAAACAGTGACAAAATATTCGTTGTCATCTAATTTTTTCGTCTGTTATACTACATGTTATTACAATCCTTGCACTAAAAACTTTCTCCAATTGACGAAAGTGTAAAATTTTGCCTTGTATGCAATTCTTAACGCATTTAGAAATTCTGTTTGCACACGGGACCCATTTGGGGAAGGAAAAAAAAATTGGTCATAGATTAATGATAATATTCCCGAACTCTAGTTTCAAAAGTTAATTGTAAAACAATGTGGCTATAGCAATTTTAGAACAATAGTGAACTGCAATCATAAAATGTTCTGGAAACGTTGCACTATAACGAATCACACGTCATTTTGGAAATGACTAATTTTGGTTGCAACCCACATTGAAGCAAGAGACTTGCATATAACGATAATTTTAATGGTCGATAGATATGATTAGTGATAGTTCTACAGACACGTTTAGCTATAATTCTTAGTAGCAACTTTTTAGTGTTATAATTTAATGTCGCTAAGTATATAAATGTGTGATTAATTGTCGCTACGTACATGGATTGTGATAGCCAAACAACCTGAGTTGCAATCAAAATTTACCCTTTTGAAAAAAAAAACTTTTTGCATAAGGTTGAAATTCTTATATACAATTTACTCATTCTCATTATACCATTAGTCTTGATTAGATTTTATACTCCATTTAAACTTTGGTATTTCCCCCTTATATTTCGCTTAAATTCAAAAGTTAATTTACAAACGAACTAATACCCCGTGCTTATTACTAAACATATGAACCCATCAGACAGTATGCTCAAAATTCAAATAAAAGGGCCATATATCGGTTGGATCAAAACTCTCTCTCTCTCTCTCTCTCAAAATATATGGAAAGTGACTATTTTGAATCAATTTTAAGGATTTCGTTAATAGAAAATTAAGAGTTACAAACCTAAAAACGTTCATGCTACAAGTATATTCCCTCCACTCTCTTGTGCTTACCCCATTCATCTGCAAACACGACGAGTTCTGGTAAGCCGATAGCCAGCATGACTGTTAGTCGCTCTATCAATTTTCTGAGTCTTTTTTAAAGTTGGTTTAAATAGTTATTGAACTTATAAGAATAAAATGAACTTACAATAATACAAAAACTAAAGAGACCCGGGGCCATCCTCAAGATAGACAATAAATGGTACTTAATGTGAGAAAGACAGAAAGAGTTATACCACTTTTGTCCTTGGGAAGGACATTGACTAAAGAAAATCTTTCTGCCTTGGACAAGGTATTCAACTCGTCGCTTTGGTAATTTCCCATCTCAACTTTGTCAACCTTTCTGACTGGGTAAATGATAAGTTCGGGAACAAGTTGAAGCCTTCTTTCCTCCCTTACAAGTTGCTTTATTAGAATCTTGGCACGCCATCTTTGTAAATTGTATGGTCTTGCTGACTTCCGTTCCCTATATATACTTTGTGCTATAACATGTAAACCATATAGCATTTCCCAATCATTTTCTTAGAACTGCTTATAAACAAGCACCAAAGCTCCCTCAACCCCCTCTACAGCAATAACCACAACTTACCACCACTATCAATACAAAATGCACGGTGTTCTTTCATCCGAAGTTACAGTGAACGTGCCAGCAAGAGAAGCATGGGATCTCTATGGCACACTTAAACTAATGGACGTTGTTATACCCGAGTTCTTTAAGAAAATCGACGTGCTAGAAGGAAATGGAGAAGTCGGGACTGTTCTCAAGTTATTCTTCAACCCAGGTACATATTTCATTTTTCGCTTTAGAACATTTGAAATTAAAACGACAAATAATTCATATAATTAGTTATGCTCATCAATTCACTGATAGTTTTGCTTTATTGGAACACCAGGCGCTTTATTTTATGCTTTTGAAGAGACGATTGTCACCATCGATGAAAAAAAGATGATAAAAGAAACAGATGCGTCTAAAGGAGGATATCTTGATATGAGATTCAATCTTTATCGCATTCGCTACGATGTCATCCCAAAAAGCAAGCATTCATGCATCACCCGAGTGACACTCGAGTACGACATCAAGGAAGACTGGATTGCTAATACTTCACATGTTTCTCTCGTACCGTTTATAGGCTTCTTGAGGGTAGGCTCCAACTATCTCATTGCAAACCACAAAAGCAAAGCCTCCTATTAGTCTTCCAACCTTTCATCCAATGTCCTAACTGGGATTGTAGTTCCCTTTGTCAATGTATGTTTCTTTTTCCAAGTTGTAAGCCTCTCTTGGCTGTTTCTCTCGTTAGGGTGAAGGCTCTTATGTCCCATCCCCATCACGTAATTCATCTACCTTATTAATCAATAACTTTTCACTATGGGTTTTATTGGGAAAAAAAAAAAAACACATGCATCTTGCGCTTTTTTAAAAGGATTTAAAGTCAACTTTGATGCTACCCTCTTCAAAGAGGATCGAGTCAATGGGTGTAGAGGTTGTGATTCGCGATGACAAGGGCCTACATCTTCTGACTCGTGGACATAACTTTTCTGACCTAGTGTGATGCATGAAGTCATGAACCAGTTGGCCTACATCTTCTGACTCGTGGACATTACATTTCTAACCTAGTGCGATGCATGAACCAGTTGGTCTACATCTTCTGACTCGTGGACATTACATTTCTAACCTAGTGTGATGCATGAACCAGTTGGTCTACATCTTTTGACTCGTGGACATAACATTTCTAACCTAGTGTGATGCATGAACCAGTTCTAAAATTGCACTGCCATGAATTCCTTGGTAAACTGAATCTGACCTATCAAATCTTAAAGCACATGCCGAAACTTGAGCTGGACAAGTACTTACCACTGAGAAACTACCTCATTTTTGTTTAAATGAAGGGTAAATTGCAAACAACCCCCCTTCGTTTCCTCCGTTGCAAACACACACATAAGGTTAAAATGTTGCAATGGACCCCCTATAATGTTGATTTTATTGCCAATGTTTTAAAAAAAAAAGTCTAGATTGACGGGGTTTGATATAAACGAGTTTGAAACATACAGTTCCAAAATACATATTTGAAGAAATGACTTTAAAGTCCTTCATTTCTTTTTATGTCTTCTATGTCCCTCTTTCTTCTCCACTTGAACAAAAGCCCTAACCCTAATTTATGCTCCCAAATTTAAGAATTGGCACCATCTAATTACACCCCAACCACCCCTATTTTTATTCCATCATTGCAATCGGTCCACCCCCACCAGTGCTTCTATATGGCGACCATACCCGACCAAATCCCAACTGCCATTGTCCCTTCATCTTCACACGTCCCATGCACTAACGCCGCCACCTCTTCAAGGTAGCCCACCGTCGAAACCCAATCCACCATCGCCTCTACACGGCAGTCCCCCCCTACACAATCACCAACACTCCCCCTTCAACAATACTCGGCCTGTCCACCACCACCAAATCTACATGGCAGCCCCATTGACCCAAACCGCAATCGCCAGACTTCTTTCATCTCTATATAGCTTGACCAGTGGCGGAGTCATAATTTTTTTTAAGGTGGGTACCAAAATCTCAATCTAAAATTAACAATCCCACTAGCAGTAATTGTCAAATTCTACCAATTTCTAATTACATATTATAAGTTCCAAAACTCAATTGTCACATTCTAGATTGATACAAAAAAGGAAGTTTCTTAGAAGTAGAAAATTTAAGAATGAATCACTGGATCTTTCCTTACTTTCACAGATTGTCGTGACCATTAGTGTCATCATCGAGAAATTGACCTGCCGACTGCCGTCCGTGAGTGCCATCTCCAGTGAGCCTGTGAATCGCCCCTGAGGCCATACCTAAGCACGTGAGGTCATGACCTTTGGGCTTAGGGTGCCGTGACTTGCAAGCCCGTGACCTGCCGGAGGTGGACTGGCCAGTGGAGGCAGTGGCATTGGCCGTTGAGAGCGTGCCGGTGGGAGGTAAGGTCGGTGGGCAGTGGGAGAACTGAGGACGAGGCGGTACTCTCCTGTCTGCATATGTGCCTTTAAGACTTTGAAAGTATTGAGGCTTTGAAAACCGTAAGAATGAAAGTAAATATTATTTTTTTTTGTTAATTTTATGCGTAGATTAAGTTTTTATTTCTATTTTTTTGTTTTATTTGTTCAAATTTAACATTATAAGTGACTGAAAAGAATTTTTTTAACCATCTTTAGAACTTTTAAATATATTAACATGTAAATGACCACAAATACATCTCCTTTAAGTATTTTTTTTCAAATTTTTAGGTGGTCACTTTTACCATTAGGGATAAAATATACCATCTAAAGAGAAAAAATTCTGGAGAAGCAAGTGGGCACCGGCCCACCGGTGCCCCCTGCTCCCTCCGCCACTGAGCTTGACCACCATCACCACCACCTCTACGAATCTAGCCATCATCGTTCAACCACGGACCTACTTGAATGAAACCCTATCCACCTCGACATCAAAGGGTATAGCAAGCATCTCTCAAGCAATTTTTCATATGAGTCGGTTGATTCACATGCAACGGAAGACATGAGATTTTGTGTGGGAAAACAAAGCAACATTTCAGAAATGACATCAGTTTCGTTATATGCAACTATTTCATCACTTAAAACATAACATACGGCGTGTTTTTGCAACCTGAGTCAACCAGAAGAGGCGTTTTCACAATTTCCCCTTAGACCAAGTTAACCTTATGGTATAACATAGAAACTGACCAGGATTATGACAGAGAATTGTTTATTTTGGTTGCCAAACAGCCCCTCAGACTTCTTATGGGTGCGTTCTGCAAAATAAACTATAGAAATTGAACTTCTCTAAATTATATAAGTACGCAATTATAAGACAGACTAAGTAAAAAATAGATCTATAATAACGAGAATAGAACTAACCGGAAAAGTCTTTTGGTCACTCCTCGACAATATAATGAGGAGACTGTAATTCATTAAGTGAGACTAGAGACCAACCCTTACTATTAGGCATTCTCATATGTACCATTCTCAATATTACAAAGTATATACCATTCAAACTTTGGCATTTCCCCCTTATGTTTCACTTAAATTCAAAAGTTAATTTACAAACGTCTAATATCCCTCTTATTTGCTCAACATTTGAACCCAGCATGTGAATATATGCCTAAAATCCAAATACAAGGGTCATATTTATGTTTACATAACATGGTGCTATAGATACAAATGATAGATACATTATCCTTGGATCAAGTCTTTCTCAATTTATTCTTATTAAATGTTACAAGTTGGAGTCTTATGTATATTTGTCCGATAAAAACAACATCATTGTGACAAAGAAAGAAGTCTCTCTCTCTCTCTCTCTCTCTCTCTCAAAATACATGAATAATGACCGTTTTGAATCAAATTTAAGAACTTCTTTAATAGGAAGATAACAGGATAGACTTACAAACCGAAGAGCGTGCGTTCAACAACAGAAGACTAGACTAATAAGTATAAAAGCCAAAAGCTATATTAGATTAACAACTAGATTCCCTTTAATCTTTTGTGGTAACCCTGCCATCTGGAAGGACGACCATTCTAAGTAAGCTGATATCCAACATGAATGTGAGTCACTCTATCAACTTTATAAGTGTCCTTCAAAACTGTCTTCAATAAATGTTTAAACTTACAACAACTGAAGTAACCTTACAGCAATTGTGATATTTAACATGTTGAAAGTTGACTATAAATGGCAGTACTTAATATAAGCAAGAGAAACGAATCATACCACTTTTGCCCTTTGGTGGGATATTGACTGAAGAAAATGTTTCTCACTTGGCCTTGTTTGTTTCCCATGTCAACTTTGTTGACTGGGTAAATGATAAGTTTGGGAACAAGTTGAAGTCCTCTTTCCTTCCTTATCAGTTGACTTTGAATCTTGGCACGCCATTCTTGTAAAATGTATGGCCTCGCTGACTTCGCTCCCTATATATACTTTGTGCTATAACATGTAAACAATATACCCATTTCCCAATCATCTTCTTAGATCAAAGTTCCTGCTCATAAATAAGCAGCAAAGCCCTCAATCCCCAACCCAGTCATAACCACAACTTATCATCACTATCAATACAAAATGCACGGCGTTCTTTCGTCCGAAGTTACGGTCAACGTGCCAGCAAGAGAAGCATGGGATCTCTATGGCACACTTAAACTGATGGACGTTGTTATTCCCGAGTTCTTTTCGAAAATTGACGTGCTAGAAGGAGATGGAGAAATCGGGACCGTTCTCAAGCTATTCTTCAACCCAGGTACATATCTCATATCACGCTCTAGAACATTTGAAATTAAAACAACAAACAGTTTATGTAATTAGTTATGCTCATCAATTCACTAACGGTTTTATTGTATTGGAACATCAGGCGCTTTATTTCATGCTTTTGAGGAGACGATTGTCACCATAGATGAAAAAAAGATGATAAAGGAAACAGATGCGTCTAAAGGAGGATATCTAGATATGGGATTCAATCTTTATCGCATTCGTTACGATGTCATCCCCAAGAGCAGGCATTCATGCATCACCCGAGTGACACTCGAGTACGATGTCGAGGAAGACTGGATTGCTAATACTTCATATGTTTCTCTCGTGCCGTTTATAGGCTTCTTGAGGGTGGGCTCCAACTATCTCACTGCAAACAACAAAAGCAAAGCCTCCCATTAGTCTTCCAACTTTTCTTCCAATATTCTAACTGGGAACCTTTGTCTATGTATTTTTGTATTTCCAACTTGTAAGCCTCTCTAGGATCTTTTTTCTCGTTAGGGTGAAGGCTCTTACGTCCCATCACCATCATGTAATTCATCTTCATTATTAATCAATAATTGTTCACAATGATTTATCACTATGGGTTTTGTTGGAGAAACACAATAAATATTTGCGTTTTGCCCGCTCGGAAAATTATTTGAAGCCAACAGCATTGCTAACCCAGTGGGATGCATGAACCAATTCTAAAATTGCACTACCATGACTTCCTATGGTAGAGTACATGTGACCAATCAAATTTCAACACGTAGGTCGAAGTGTGGTCATCATATGAGAACTTCAAGTATTTATCATTGGGAAGCTATCTCATTTTTGTTTAGATTGAGGGCAAATTGCAAACAAATCCCTTGCGGTTTGCCTCATTTGCAAATAAAGAGAAGGGTTTCAAATGACCCCCTATAATGTTGATTTTGTTGCCACTGTTAAAACAACTTGACGAAGCGTGAAATGTACTTTTCGAGAGAGTAAATATGAAAAAATGATTTTAAAGTCCTTCATTTCTTTTTTCCTCTCTTCTATGCGCCTCTTTCTTCTCCAGTTGAACCAAAGCCATAACCCTAATTTTTACTCCCAAATTCAAGAGTTGGCATTACACTCCAACCACCACCATTGTTATTACATCATTGTCCACCATTACAAGAAATAAGGCTTTTAGCGACGGGAAAATCCGCCGCTAAAACATTTAGCGACGGATTTACTGTCGCTAAAAAGTCTTTCGTATAAAACCCCGTTACTAAAAGTTTTGCGACGGAATTTTAAAATCCGTCGTATAATATTGAACTTTTTGCGACGAATTTATTTATAAATTAGCGACGGAGTTTCCGTCGCTAATTCTGTTTTATGTATTTAATTTTTTTTTGTTGTGAAATTAGCAACGGAATATAATTTTTAGCTACGGAACATTCCATCGCTAAATAAGATTTTTAACGACGGAATATTCCGTTGCTAAAAATCTTAGAATTAAGGACACTTTTAGAGACGGAATTAATCCGTCGCTAAAAGTCATTTTTTTTATAAAAAAAAATATTTTTCTAATGCCCAATCTTGTAATAAAAAATTCAATCCTAAACAACAACTCATAATCCCCAAGGCACAAACAAATATATATAATCAACTTTAAAAAAATATTTATTATAAAAAAAACTTGTAATGTACAAGCCAGGAATCAGATACAGCCGGTTAAGGGAGGTGAGAAGATCGAGTACAAGCCGAACGGGGGGGACAAGCTGGGACCGGGCACGAGAAGGGGCTCTCAGGGGTTGCCGAGTCCCGGATCTGGATCCTGCTAATCCGGGGCCGGCTCGGCATGTCCAGTAGGGGTGGCCTGCTGATCCTGCTCCCTGATCATCCTCAACACCACCGTAGCAATGCGCTGGATCTCCTCCTTGTCCAACGAATGCCGAGGAGCCGGTGTCTGTGGAGGGGCAGCGGGGGGTGGGGACGCTCCTATCACGACACGAGCAGTCGTGCTAGGTAGGCCGCATATGCAGCCTTTTGGCCGATTGACGACCTCCAGCGTATCCAGCCATCGCTTCAACGCCCCAGTACTCGCACCCGTACTAGTGGACGCTGATGGCTGTCCAGACTGCTGCTCGGACCCCCCAAGCTGTTCCTACGAGGCCTGCAAAAATAGTGATTTAAAGATATGTTAGGGCATTAATTAACGCAACAGACATTGAGGATAGAAAGACAAAAAATTAACAACTTAAACAAATTGACTTACATCGATTCGCTGGGCAATATTTGAAACATAGTCGCCGACCCGGTGCGCCTCGTCCTTGTCCTTCTTCCGCACGTGCGTCTAATTATACGTCAGAGCTATGACCTCATCCTCCTCCAGATCCAAGTTCTGGACCGCATTCATGTGTCAGAATATGTCGTGTGGCACCGACCCCCCGTGTGCGTCGGATCTCTATTCTGTCTGTTCTCGGTCCCTCTCTTACTCTTGGTGTCCCAGCCTGAATCCGCAGCCCACAGATCTATCATCTCCCCCCATACAGTCGGAGAGATCCAATGTGGGGGATATGTCTTCATCTCCGTCATCGGGGCACCCTCGGGCAGCATCTTCTTCTCCCGGTCCCGTGCGTTGTGGAGCCATCAGTGGTAATTCTTGCCGATGTAAGCAAAGAAGGCCTGCCGCCCCAGTGCCTGCTGATCAGACGAGTCAAACGTGAACTCCTACTGTAAGGCATTCAATAACACAAATTAATTTAGAAAACAAATTCTAATTAAAAAAATACGATCGCAAAAAAAAATACTTCAACGTACCAGCCACTCCTCACATAGGGACTCCCTCGCAGTGGCATCCCAGTCCTTCCAGTACATGCGTGGCTCGAAGAATCGGCCCTTCACAAGAACGTCGATCTTGCCTGATTCTCCAGGATCCCGCCAAAAAAGTAAATAAATAAATTAGTACAGTTCAAATATAAATTAACACCCCAAAATTTTAAATATAAGGCATGATGTGATTTTTTTTACTTACAAGCCCTCCAAGTTGAGCGTAACTTTCTGTTTACGCTGGGGGTCGATGCATACCCCGCGTGTCGGGCCACAACCTTGTCGAGATCCTACAAAACACAGACATTAATACAGTTCAAATATACTTTAAATATAAGGCTAGCGAAAATTACTAAACACCGTTATCAACTATACCTGAAGTAGAACCCACGAAAGAAAGAGAATCATCGCTTGTGTGGGATGAATCTGCGTGGGGCTAGGGCGACGGCTGGGGTTGGGGCCCCATCTGCTGTACGCGAGCACTCTGTGCCTCATCATCAGTAGGAAATGACGAGGTGGGACCCACCAGGGAGGAAGCAGCTCGGCGTCCAGCCCGGCCACAAGCCATAAGCCATTGCATGATCCAGCAGAATAGTTGATATTGCTACCCTATTAAAGTCTTAGAATAAACATTTATTCCCAGTTTGATAATGTCAACAGAAGAAGCGTTAATATGTCTTCTCTTGTTGCCTATAAGCAGTCAACTTATATTGGTGTTACTTCTACCATCTCACTTGTGTGTTGATTTTCTGTTGGCTACTCTTATTTTACCCATCCACCCGATCATCAGCATCTCCGCTACACGACTAAGCATAATGTCTCCTTTGTTATAAATATGCATAATTCTGAAGCACCGCTCCCCGAAAATGATAAAATCACTCCAAGAATCTACCCACCCACTGTATCCTCACTCAGATGAATATTGTAGTTTTAGAATGTACTAGAAAATGTATATCAATTGGCCAAATTCTTTTATTTATGCACTTAAGGGAAGAGTAGAACAGTTAAGCTTTGCACCCAATTTGTGGTAAACATATTGATTAGCAATTGGAACAGTACATCAACAAAAACAATGTCATGTTAAAGGCTCAGATATAGTTTGCATACGCAACTCCAGCAGATATATAAACATATCACACTGTAAAATTCCTAGAAGAAACCCAGAGCCAGATTTGAGAAGCTGAAACTGCAATCAACAAAGGACTAGATGATAACCCAGTTCCGATGGCATGAGATCAGAAACCAGTTCGAGACCTACCAGAGTTGGACGGACCTCAATTCCAGTAGGCAGCCTATGCTAGATATGGCCGGGGCTGCTGCAGACTACGTTCCCAGAGGTGGCGTGGCGTCAGGGGGAAGATGGGGGTGTCGTCGGAGGGGTGCCGGAGGTGGGTTACCGTAAAGAGGTTGTCTGAGTAAGAACGCCAGTGGTAAGAGATTATAATTAAGAGAGAGAGAGAGATAAATGGGAGAAAGAAAGGAAATAGGTGAGATCTAATATTTAAGCGGGACTTTTAGCGACGGACGACTCCGTCGGTAAAAGTACGTCGGTAAAAGTCCATTTTTATCGACGGACTTTTTAGCGACAGTAATATTCCGTCGCTTAAATGTTTTCCAAAAATCATCGAAAATTATTAAATTCTCTAAGATATTTAGCGACGGTTTTATCCGTCGGTCAAAGACCGTCAGTAAAAGTCTGTTGGAAAATCCTTTACCGACGGAAGCATCCGTCGGTAAAACTTTTTAACGACGGATTTTTATCGACGGTTATTCCCGTCGCTGAAAGTCCTTTAGTGACGGAATAGCTTCCGTCGCTAAAAGTTCGTCGCTAAATCCACATTTTCTTGTAGTGCACCCCCACCACTATCTCTACATGGCAGCCCCATCGAATCAAACCCCAATTGATGTTGTCCATTCATCTGCACACAGACTGTCAGATACCACCGGCACCTCTGCAAGATAGCCCCACCAGCCAAACCCCAATCTGCCATCGCCTCTACACGGCAGCCCAACCTATCCAATCCCCACCACTGCCCCTTCAACAACACTTAGCATGTCCCACCACCACCAAATCTGCATGGTGGCCTTATTGACCCAAGCCCCAATCGCCACTACTCAATTCATCTCCATATAGCCAAACCACCACCATCACCTCCACGAGTCTAGCCATTATCGTTTACCCACGAACCTACTTGAACGAAACCCTAGCAACCTCCACTTCTGGGGTATAGCAAGCATCTATTAAGCAATTATTTGTATATATGAGAGTCGATTAATTCATATGCAAGAAAAAAAATATGAGATTTGAAGGGAAAAAAAGGAAAATTTTAGAAACGACATTTCGGGTAAATGTAACGCCTCAGAGACCTCTAAAATAGTTATCTAGTGGTCGAAAAAATAAAAAGGCGATATAAGCGATAACCATTGAATAGCTATAGTATGAAAGGTTAAAATTTGTTTGGGGTCAAAATATAATTATAGAAAGTTTTGGGGCCATTTTATAATTATGAAAAACTTTGGGGGCTATTTGGCAATTTTGAGAAAATAGGTTAGACTAGGGTGTACATGTGATAAAGTCTTGAGAAAAAAATTCATATATAATAGCCACCTCTTTTATATTTAAGCTAAGTATAATACAAATTAATAGCTAAAAGTTTTTAGGAGAAATATTAGAAGAAAAATAAAACAAAAACAAAACAAAAACACAAAATAGAAAACAAAGAAGAGAAAGAGAAGGCAGGGGGCTCCGCAGGGAAAACAGGGGAGGAGAGGAGAGGAGAGAGAGAATTCTCAAGGGTAACCTCTCTACCCTTTTTAGTGTGTGAATTTTTAGTATGTGTGTGTGTGTGCGCGCGCGCGCATGTGTGTTCTAGCAGTGTGAAGTGTGTATGGTTGTGTTGTGTAATTAATTTGCCACTAAAGGTAGGGAATCTTTAGACAGTCGCGATTCCTAATTTTAAAAATAGTTAGAGCATATTTTGGCAAAGTGTAAAAAAGAGACCCCGTTATTTTTACAAGATGTACATTGTGAATTTTTTTTTGGAAATTTTATCTATCCCAAAGGGCGCTAAATTAGTATGTCGGTGAAAAAAGGTTCTCGATTTATTTAGTATAGCAAAACAACTTATTTTAATCTGAAAATTTTAGAAGAACCTTATATTATTGAGATATTTCAGTGTCTAAAATTTTGTGCCAGTTTAAGGCTGATAGCTATTTTTAGCGAAAGCAGCCTCTGAGCGCTTGTGCAAAGTAACTTGAGGGATATACTTTTTGTGCCAGTTCAAGGCTGATAGATACTTTTGTATCGGTTAGGGATATTCGGGGGAAAAATTTCCCAGGATATACTTTTTAGTCCAAAAATGACTTCAGGTTGCTTAGAAAGGTGTTTTAAAGTGTTTTTGAGATTTTTTTGGTGCGAAAGGCACTTAAGAGTGTTTTGGTAATTTTTCACCCAAAGGGGGACTTTTGGTAGTTTAACCTAAAATAGGTAATTTTTGCCAAGTTCACATACGATAGGAATTTTTTTTCATTTTACTTAAGTAATAATGACTTCCATTACTTGATTAACTAAAAGGGCCTACAAAAATGGGATGTTTACAACAAGCAAGAACATATAAGGGGATATAGAGTCCCCTTGCCTTAAGCCTTAAGCACCAGCAAAGTAACCCCCCATACTACCATTCAGATTTACTGAGAATCTTATTGCTGTCACACATTGCATTGTAATACCCCGAATCCTAAAAATACTTTTAACAACTTAAAATTTTTAGCGACGTTATTTTTCTAAAATACTTAACATTGACGTGCATATTTTAGCGACAAATTTATCTTTCTTAGCATTAATAAAATTTTAGCGACGATATATATATATATGGGTCGTGATCCATTGCTAGCGCTAGCACGTTGCTAGCGCTGTTTTGCCGTCCGCTATATAATATAGAGGATGATAATTCACCGTCCGCTACAACGGTGCTAGCGCTAGCAACGGATCAGCTCCATATATATATATATATATATATATATATATATATATATATATATTCAACGTCGATGTGTATATTTAGCGGCAAACTATCTATCTTAGCATCGGTATAATTTTTAGAGACAATAAAATTTCTTTGTCAACACAATTAAATCCTTTATTATCTATTGTTTTTAAAATTTCCTTATTTCCAAGCCTGAAAGCCACATAATGGAGAGAGGCACGGAGCACACCGTCTTCTCAGTCCTCCCAACGGCCTTTCACCCTCAACGCCACGGCCCATTGCCTCCACCCGCAGGTCCACCTCCGGCGACAGACATAGTCACATAGACGATAGATTCAATCACGGCAGAATGGTTAAAGTCGTGATGTATTACTCGAATCATCTATTCATTTATTCCTCCAGCTTTGTTGATTCATCATGATGTATTTGCAGTGACACTATTTTCATATTTTCTCTCCCAAATTATCAGTGTCTCGCCTTTCTCCACGACAGTCCCTTTAGCTTAAAAATCATGAAGAGCCATTTTTCCCCCAAATATAAAGCCATTATTCTTCCATTGATTATTGGAATTGCTCCACTACCTCCATGCAGTCGCAAACCCTAATCTTCCACTTTAAAAGCAAAGTAAGATCTAGACTTCTGATGTTTATTCTTATAATTTCTAATTCCTTGAACTTGAACCCTTTTCGTTTTGTTTCAAATTAGAATTCGATAATTGAGTTTTGGAACCTGCAAGTCCCTACTGGGAATTGAGGCTGGTAGTGGGATTTTTAATTTCAGATTGAGATTTTGGATTTTTATTTTCAGATTGCAATTGCTACTCGTGAAGGGTGAGTGTATAGGTTTCAGATTGAGGTTTGTTGGGATTTTTATTTTGATTTTAAGAGATAGACAATTGCTGCTTGTGGTTGTAATTATGAAGTAAGAATTTGGTATTTAGTAGAATTTAGCACTGAATTTGATAATTGGGATTTAAGAATTTAGAGCTTTCATGAACAAGTTAAATATACTGCACATCTGACGAATTGGGAAGTTCGAGTTGTCGGATTGGAGTTCTTGTTTCTTGTCCCTTTGGGCCATGTTCATCAGTTTGTTAGGTTTAACTCATTGACGAATAAATTTTAAGAATTTTTTTTTTTTGGCTATTAAGTGCCCACCTTGAACTAAGTTTCTGGCTCCACCACTGCTGGTCAGTGGGCAAAGAATGGAAAGGAAGAAGAAGGAGGAGGTGCAACAGTGATGGGTCTCACCAGCAAATTAAGGTGGTATAATGTGCATGAACAGTTGTATCACCTGGCTGTTGGGTATTGTACAATTGTCCAAAAAATCTGAAACTTTATAGGATGGTTCTTAGTACAATATTATAATTTCTGTGAACATTTCATATTTTTTTGATATTGTATGTATTTATTATAATTTCTGCAATTTCAGAGTTATAAACAAATCTGTTGGAGCCTTAAACCCATGAAAATGTTTTGGAAAAATTAGAGTAATGTTTTTATAGTATAAGAAGGTTTTTGGAGTTGATCTATTATCATTTTCTGTATTGCATTAAATTTAGCAAAACGTAAAATAAAGAAATAGTTTCAGTGCCTTTTAAATTTTGATTTTGATTTATATAATTTTTATACATATATTAAGGCTTTCATAAAAATTATGAGTCTTGATTTTCAGCTGGAAACAATTATGGCAATTTATTTGTTTTTAGTGTAATTAAAGAAAATATTTTTAATTCAAAAATATTCAAAAATTCTATTTCTATCCCATATGTTGTATTTAGCTATAAAGAATGCTTTTGGGGTATTTTGGAGTCTCGAGTGTGACGAGTTTCGAGATAGGTTGACCGTGTGGGAAACTCGTTCCAAATTTCGTCATTCCGGGTAGAGAAAATGGGTAGCTATGGATAGTTATATTATTAGTTTTATAATATAGTGGATGCTGGTGTTCTGATAAATAATTTGTCAACCTAGGTTAATTCTGAGTATTTGTCGAGAGCATTTTAACTTCAGCTCACTTGGATCGAGGTAAGGGATTTCTATCCGAAACCCAATTCATCAAATTGTCATCGTATATGTTTTTTCTGAATTGTTATCAAATTTTCTTTGGCATCTGTTATAATTGTTATGAGTACGCATTGTTTACCTTTAAATACCCTGTTTTTTAGCCTTATACGGTTATTGGACATTCCATTCGATGCTCAATATTTCTTAGTCGTTGAGTATCGATTTATTCATTGTGTTATCGATTATTGCATTCTGTACATCGACATGAGATTATGCATTTGTGTGTTTTGGCAGAGTAAGTGTATGTTGGAGGATGTTGGTGTGGGCTAGTACCTTGACGGACTAGCCGGTGTGTTGGTGTGGGCTGGGATAGTACCTTGATGGACTAGCCGGTGTATTGGTGTGGGCTAGTGCCTTGATGGACTAGTCGGTGTATTGGTGTGGGCTAGTGCCTTGATGGACTAGCCGGTGTATTGGTGTGGGTTAGTGCCTTGATGAACTAGCCGGTGTAAAGTATTAGTGAGCATCGCCTTTGTGGCTTTGCTAAGTGATTACCCTGCACTACCTGTGTGACTTTGCAATTGCTCATGTTCAATAGCATATGTAAATGTTCGCATCGTATCTGAAAAATGTTCTTATTTGTATCTGGTTTATGGCATTGAGCTGAATCTCCTCCATATTGCAATCGTATTAAATCTGTAAATTGTCTGTATCCTTTTACTAAAAATTTTAGCGACCTTACTGAGCTTACAAAAGCTCACTCCCCTTTGACTTCATTTCCGCAAGTAATAGCCAACATTAGGTGAGTTTGCCAGCACGGATCAGAGCCGGGCGAGAGAAATTAAATTTAGTTAAGTTAGTGTTGATCATTGGAACCCCTGCGTGGGTGAATAGTATTATTTAAATTTTCTTAGACTTAGATTTGGGATTTCAATTATGACAGTTGATTGAGAGTTTGGTTTGATTGACAGATAGTTGCTCTGACAGCTTGTAGCATTATTTATTGAGATAGAGGACATTATTGTCTTAGTGAATTGATAGATTGAGTGTCTAACGTTCCGAAAAATTCCAGGATGTTACATGCATAGTCCATTCAACAAATTTGGGTGGGAACTGCATCACATCCATGATAGCTCTTAAGAAACCTCATCTCACTAAGTCATAAGCTTTTTGGATGTCTATTTTTATTACACATTTAGGATCCCCACCTTTCCTATGATAATTCTTCACCAATTCCTGCATAAGTAGGATATTATCAACAATATTCCTATTCTCCATAAATGCAGATTGTCTTGAACTGATAATTAAGCCACAGTAAAACATTCTTGATTCTGGCACATAGGACTTTGGATATACATTTGTATATCACATTACAACAGGCTATAGGTCTGAAATCCTTCATCGTAGCAGGGCATGGAATCTTGCATATTATAGTCAAAGCAGTGTTGTTGAACATGTGTATGCCCTTTGCTTTGCAAAAAACATTTAGCATTGCATCCATCACATCCTTTTACACTACCTCACATTTATGTTGATAGAATTATGAACTATAACCATCTGAACCAGGTGCTTTATTTGATTTCATAAGGAACATGGCCTCCTGGATTTCCATCTCAGTGATTGGAGCACAGAGGGTTATTTGATCCTGCAGCAACACCTTATCTTTTATTACTTGATGTAGTCTGCTTGGCATTAGAAGGCACATCACTGGTGTTCCAAGAAAATTAGTAAAATGCTCTATAGCCACCTTGTGTACAACTTTTTCTTTAATTATTTGAACACCCTTAGCAGTTTGAATAGAGCGAATATGAATATGATTGTGTGACCTGTTTACTTGCATTTTCTTATGAAAATATTCAATATTGTCATCACTCCACTATAGATCTTTTAACTCTGGCTTTTTGAAGTAGAAGGCTTCTTCTGCTTGAACAAGACCATAATACTGCTGTTGAATTACTTTCTCTTGCTGAATTAATGTTGAATTCTACCTTTGCAATATTCTTTCTTGAATATCTTACAGTTCCTTAAATTTTCCTGCAGTCCTGGCTGATATATTACTATAGTGCTCCTTGTTGAGTTTTTTCAATATGGATTTCAGCTTCCTCAAGTTGGTATAGAGACTATGACAAGTAGCCCCAGGCAAGCCTATATGTTACAAAAAGTAACATGGTTCGATAAAAATTAGAAAATTGTACCAAATATGTGAAAAAAACAGTCTTTCCACTTCACAGATGAGTTAAAGAAAAGAAATAAATAATATCTCTAACATAATTAGAAAACCAGTCTGAAACCAACTTCTTGAAAATCAATAAATTAAACAAATGTATAGTTAATAAAGAAATAAGAAAAAGCCGAAGGCTAATTCAAAGAAAAAGAAGGAACCTCAAAGGTCTTCAGAATCAATAGTGGCAATACAAATGATGTATACACATAACCAAAATACACGAAAATTATTTGATTTCAAAATTACACGAAAATCTTATCCAATACTTGATTTTCTGATTTTAAGACGTACAAGAGTGGTACATTATTTGTTGAACAAGCTTATAATTCAAGTAATTAACACAATCGAACAACACAACTTTCTTACCCTTATATTTAGTTTTTAATTATTTTCTCTACTCTTTTTCATTTTCATTTGTTTATTTTTCTCCATTCGGTTCTTTAGCATCCCACCATACCTCCATCCTCGCCTCACCCCAAGCCCCACACACGGTTTTAAAAAAATGATTGATAACAGGATTTGAGACCACCGATAAGTTACAGGCATAATGACAAATTCGGTAATCGAAAATTATTCGGCATGGCAATAAAACGAAATTCAGGAATTATTCAGAGAACTTCGTCTGTGAAACAGAAATAATTCGGTAGAATAACAAAGTTCGTATTATAAATTAAAAATAATTCGGTAAGTAATCGTTCAAGTTAAAATAGTTTTAAGTATATAAAATTTATAAACGCTGTAATTAAATGACAAAAAAATAATAATTTTTTTGGCTCTTTTAAGTGATGGGTATAAAAGATTGAATTGATAACGTAGGAGTAGTACTATATAATTTTGTGTGACCGAATGATATGTAGCTACTTTTGCTCAAAATTGAACAAGAGTTATGTTGTGGTGTGATGGATAAAAAAAATTGATAAGTAGTTACATTTGCTCAAAATTGACGGAACAAGAGTAGTCTTGTGATGTGATGGATAAAAAAATTGAATAAAGAATGTAGGGCTAGTGCTAGATAATTATACGTGGCCGAATAATATGTAATTGCTTTTGCTTAAAATTATATAAGAGACATGTGGTGATCAGCGCACAAAACCAAATTATTAAGTGTGATCACCCGGGTTCAAAACCCACTAGCGGCAGTGTGTTGTTTCTCCCATTTTTCAAAAGAAGGAGTTGCTTCCGCTCGTGATAAATTCGTAAATATCGCGATAAATACGTGAAATCCGTGATATCTACAAGTCATTTTCAAAAATTTCAAACAGCCGCGATATATTCGCGTTTCAAACTTTCTATTAATTTATTGCAATAATTCGCGAATATCACTAATTTTTCGCAAGTATTGTTACTATGGTTATAGACCGATATATAGGTTACAATGAATTTCATCACCCGTATTGCGGTTAGGGTCCTAATAATGGTACAAAGGCCTGTTACGACCTTTATAGTGTCATATCGGCCATTAATGTACTACCGCAAGTATTGTTACTATGGTTACAGGCCGATATATAGGTTACAATGAATTTCATCACCCGTATTGCGGTTACGGTCCGAATAACGGTACAAAGGCCTATTACGACCTTTATAGTGTCATATCGGCCATTAATGTACTGCCTAAAAAGTAAGTTTGGTTGCTTTCAAACCTCTTTCTCTCCTATCTATGTAACAATACTTCAGGTCAGTCTTCAAGAACAGATCTAGAAGAGTGAAAGCCTTGGATTCAAGGTAAAACATTGATGAAAAAGGCTTGGGTATTCTCTTGCTTTTATCTCTTCCTTTTGCATTGGTCTCGTTGGCCTTCATGGAGCTCTGCTACACTTGTGAGGGGAGATTTAATGTCGACTAGGTTGACGAAAGAATGTTAGGGTAGAAAGTAGAAACAAGGTATATTTCTTTGTTTTTTTTTTCCTACTATGCTTCTTTACTAAGCGTTTATATTCATACGAGTTACCGTGACACATGCATCCAAAAAAAAAATTAATAGTATAAATTTTGTTAAAAAAAATTTAAACATCTGCTATTGTTATACTCAGTAAAATGAATCTTAAATTACAGAAAAAAGAAGTTAGCACGCGTGTCCAAAAATAAGTTAGCAAAAGAATTTTATCATATCAAACTTAGACTTTAAAATTTATCTTAATTATATTTTTTAATAAATTTTAATTTGTGAAAATTAAACATGTTTTTATAGGTAGTTGTTAACCACTTAACACTTTTATTTTGGGTAACTTTTTAAAAAAATTCTTGGAATGTAGGTTGGTAGTTATGTAAAACCAAAAAGGTATTATACCAAACCATATGTTTTCCCTTAATAAGTATTCTCTCCGTCCCACATAATTTGATCACTTTTATTTTTGTTTTTTTGCACGCATATTAAGGATTTAAATTATATATTGTGTGTTTTAAATTCTACAATTTAGAGGGCAAATATATAAAAATACCTACAAAATTTTTCTTAATTTGAAAGTGATCAATTTTTGTAAGACGGCCTAAAAAAGAATATGATCAAGTTATGTGGGACAGAGAGAGTAGTATAGATATGGATAGGGGCCCTTCTGCTTTATGTTAATTTGCAGACCTTCAAATTTGTTTTAATAGATGAAGAAAGCCATTACTTATAGGGAGCTGATCCGTTGAGAGCTTTAGCAAAATAGGAGAAGTTGCAAATGCGATCTGACCGTCCATCCTGAAAGATGGACGGCCCAGATCGCACCTTTTTCGAAAGCTGTCAGTCGTCTGCCATACAGTATCGCGGACGGGTTTTTTTTACCTTATTGCCCCTCCGCGCCTGTCCGCTACACTGTATGGCGGAGGACATTAAAGTCCTGATGGGAGACAGCAAAAAGACGTCCGCAATACTGTGTAGCGGACGTCCCTAGGCTGACACCTGTCAGGGCCTGTCCCGTCAATTTTTTCGGCAATGACGGTTATCTTGTCCTTATCTGTCACGTCAACGGTGTCCGCTATACTATGTAGCGGACGTTATAGCCATCCGCGATACTGTATCGCGGACGTAATAGCCATCCGCGATACTGTATCGCGGATGTAATAGCCATCCGCGATACTGTATTGTGGACGTTCAATATACTTTCAAACGACAATAATTTTATCGCGGACGTAATAGCCATCCGCGATACTGTATTGCGGACGTTCAATATACTTTCAAACGACAATAATTTCGACACTCTTCTCCACTCTTTCTACTCACAAAATTTCCCAGCGGCGTTGGCAAGCATATCGGCGCAATTCCGTCTTAAGAACACCTTTAATACCCTAAATCGATCACGTAAGTTCACAAAATCTACACTTTTGTTTGTTTGTAATCTTCAGTTGTGATGAATATTGCGTTTTATATATGTATGTTTTTGTTCTTGTGCAAGCTTTGTAAAATTCGATTCCGTATATGTATATATATTTATACATATGAGTACATATGTTAACATTGTATGCATCATTCATGTGCTTGCGTTATATGTATTATGCATGTGCTAGCGTCGTATTTTTGCGAGCGATTATCAAAATCCAAACTGAGAAGGTTTTTCCATAATTTCAGTTGCAAAAAATGGAATTTAACCCTGGACCTGAAGACCCATCCGTGTTATACGACCAAGCCAACCATATCAGTACGCTCATATGGGATGGTGGAGTAAGATACACTATTTATCGACTTTCTATCGCTTACGAACATTGTATATACCGTTTGTTATGCTTAAATTGTATTTATTAATTTGTAGGAAAGAGAACTTCTCAACACCGTAGAAGTATCTCGCGAGTTCACATCGTGGAAACTGAACACCGCCCAGAAGAGGATACTGCGTGGAATTGGGTTTGGGATTTTCACGCATGGGCAGATATTTCAACAGCTTGACCGGGCCTTGATAGGTGCCCTTGTTGAGAGGTGGAGAAGTGAAACGAATACGTTTCACTTCCCGCTCGGAGAGATGACAATTACCCTAGAAGATGTAGGGTTCATCTTAGGGTTGCCGGTGACGGGGCGGCCGGTAATTGCTCCTCCGTTAGAAGCAACGAATAAGAGAACCGCTAGGGACTTCTTAACTTCGATACCCCAGGATCAATTTAGTAGTGGTGGTATCAAGTTGAAGTGGTTGGTAGATACGTACGGGGTTTTGCCAGAAAACTATACGGGCCGTGACCTTGTGCTGTACACACAAGCCTTCCTCTAGTGGGTGGTGGGGGCAATATTATTCCTAACGACGTCGAAGAACACGGTCAGCGTGAGATATTTATCGTTGTTGGGTAACCTGGCGGAGGTTGGAGATTATGCATGGGGTGCAACGGTTCTTTCGTATCTGTACCGAGCATTGCACAAGGCAACGAGGCCCAACTCCAAAGCCATATGTGCATGTCTCTTGCTATTGCAGGTATATCATATAAATCATGTCTTCGTTATTGTTTTTTTTTTGTTTTTGCTTTTGTTGAATCGACGATATAAATATAATTTTCCCATGTTCTCAGGTGTGGTCTTATGAACACCTTGCTCCCGGTGCACCGACTCGTAGGGATGGAACCGATAGAGTGTGGCCTCGGTTGCGTGCTTGGGAGTACAACCGAAAGAATAGCCACTACCGTAGGAGAGTCGATCCCCATCACAACATCACGTACTATCGAGGGGAGTTCGACCGCCTATCTCCGGGCCAATTGCGTTGGGCACCGTACATACGTTTGGCGCGACGGGTAGAAGAGTCGTTCGTCTTCACGCTCTCCGGGTTGCAGTGCACACCCCTCATCCACTTCGAGGTCGTAGAGTGCCAGCCGGTGCCCCAGATATGAGGGTTAACAGGGACCCACCGGATGTCGGGCGGTTTGGCAAGGCCAATGCGCAAGAATTGTGCGCGGCCGAACTAGAGCTCTGGACTTCTTGGCAGGACACACTGGTGGCCATCGTCTCGGAGCCGGACCCCGTTATCAGCATCGCGGAGTACGATGAGTGGTACTCCCGCATCACGCGGAGGAGAGTAGCCCCAGTGAACTTTGAACGCGGGGCGATGTATGCGCCTAGGGGTCAGATCGACGAGCGTATGGCATACAATCTCGTAAGTTGCCCAACTTGTCTTGAATATAAATGTCTGATTAAAGTTACTTATTTGTTATCTCTTTGGATGTAGGTTAATGCCTCGCTTGCATTCTTCCAGAAGTTGAGTGAGCGGAAGGATCTGATGAGCGCAATGGGCGAGGATCTTCGCCAACAGGCTGCTGCACTGGCTATAGGCTACGGGAATTTTGTGCGGCAAGCATTGGGACAGTCTTCGGTCGACAGCCCGGGAATGGGTTATACAGGCGTCAGCCCGTATAACGTTGATCCCTCCGGGCAAGCTTCAGGGGTGAGCCAGGGAGTTGGTGGTCCCTCTGTACCGGGGATGGGACATGCTCAAGCGTCGTGGGCCGATTACAGCGGCCCGACCTCAATTTGTTCCCGGAACCCCAACCCCTCTCTCAGAGTCAAGTCACGCAAGACTGACCTTACGATTTCAACAAGGCACTGCCCATTGTCCCGTGGGCGGGACTACTTGGCGGCCCCGAAGGGCAATATCAGCAGGTCAGGGCCCCCGAAGGCGATTATCAGCCGGCCAGGGCCCCCCAAGGGGATTATCAGCCGGCCGATCCGTTGGTTGGAGGCCAATTTATTCCGTTGCTCTTGCCCCCCGGGGAGGGCAAGAGCAACCGGTCGACCCCCGAGGGCAATATCCGAAAGGGCATCCAGCCAGGCCCCTGAAGCCGCATAAACATGACCTAATCCAAGCCCGTTATTTTAGCGGGCCCCCCCCCCCGGACAGAGCGTCGTATGACGTGGATCACCCGTAGACTATGGATTACAATGCCTCGTGGAAAGAACTGTCATCGCTGGCGCCGGGAATTTGGTTAGACAACTTTGTCATCTCGCACTACGTGCAAATTCTGAGGCAAAGGAGTCGGGAGCAGCCTAACTACGGTCCGTGCATTTTATCCTCGATGGTTACTTTCATGGCATCCTAGTATAAGAGTATAACGACTGGGACAAGGCGAGGAAGCAGGCGAGAAAGGGGAATGCCCAGCTCCAGTGGAGACCGTCCGCTAACCTACAAGCATATCTTGCTCGGCCGAGTCCAGTGAGCACAGGTGTGGCGAATGTGTTTCTAATCCCAGCTATAGTGAATTCCCACTGGTTCTTGGTTTGCTATGAACCGGTAACGAATACCGTATCAGTCCTCGACAGTCTCTACGATGATACCCCCGTGATCGGTGTGATTGAAATGTACCGAGGCTTAGGCGAGTTGGTTGCCATGGTAAGATCTTGTTTACTTCTTATTATAACTTGCATATTGTAGAACTGATTAATCTTATTATGTTCGCTATGTTTAATGTTTAATGCTTATTATGTGTCTCGCATAATCTATTTGTTGGAATGGTCAATAGTAAGCGTCGTCGAGAGAACCGAGAGAGTCGAGTGATCCCGTCGGGCGGGACGAAGCTTGTTTTCCGATTGAAGAGGAGTAGGCCCAAGCAACTTAATTCCTCGGACTGCGGCGTCTTCGTCTGCATGTACATGGATTACATCTGTCGGTCGAAGAGCCTCAAGAAGACCGTCTGGACCCAAGAATGCATAGACTATTTTAGGTATAGGATGGCTTGGCAAATTATCAATGGCCGGCCTAGAGCTATTAGATTTATTGAAAATCCGTGTAACGAGGGGGCCGAGGGACCCAATTGACAATGTTTGCGTATAATAACATTATATTCACTTTTTTAATTGTCCTTAAACTTCATGAATCTTATCGTTGAATGCGATTGATGATTTCATTTGTTTTGACTGAGATGTGATCGTTGTTGAATGCGATTGATTTGATTCACTGATATCGTTGTGTTGTTGAGCTGAGTGTTTGATTTGTTCTGTGTGATTTGCTTTGACCAGGGGGAAACAAAGTGTAAAAACCAAGTGAGACTGTTTCTGTTGGACTGTCCACTATAACATAGATAGGACCCGGAAAAAAAATCAAGTGTTGGGAAGTCCTTCTGCTTGACTGTCCGCTACATAGTATAGCGGACGTAGATAGAAGTGTTGAGGAGTCTTCCTTCTGCTTGAATGTCCGCTATATAGTATAGCGGACGTAGATAGGCCGAAAAAAAAAAACAAAGTGTTGGGGAGTCTTCCTTCTGCCTGACTGTCCGCTATATAGTATAGCGAACGTAGATAGAAGTGTTGGGGAGTCTTCCTTCTGCTTGAATGTCCGCTATATAGTATAGCGGACGTAGATAGGCCGAAAAAAAAAAAAACAAAGTGTTGGGGAGTCTTCCTTCTGCTTGACTGTCCGCTATATAGTATAGATAGGCCCTTTTAAAAAAACTAAGTGTTGGGGAGTCTTCCTTCTGCTTGAATGTCCGCTGTATAGTATAGCGGACGTAGATAGGGCCGAAAAAAAACTAAGTGTTGGGGAGTCTTCCTTCTGCTTGAATGTCTGCTATATAGTATAGCGGACGTAGATAGGCCCTTTTAAAAAATCTAAGTGTTGGGGAGTCTTCCTTCTGCTTGAATGTCCGCTGTATAGTATAGTGGACGTAGATAGGGCCGGAAAAAAACTAAGTGTTGGGGAGTCTTCCTTCTGCTTGAATGTCCGCTGTATAGTATAGCGGACGTAGATAGGGCCGAAAAAAAACTAAGTGTTAGGGAGTCTTCCTTCTGCTTGCCAAAAAACTATTCGCGTATACTTTAGCGCCAAATTCATATCTTGCGAAAAAAATTGGAATTTTTTTGGTCACTTTTTTTTTGCACATTGCACCTTAGGCACGCTATATAGCCCATTTCTATGAATTTCGGCGAAAATCGAGACAAATTATTTTTTTAGTTTTCCTATGAAGGGCCTATTCGCGCACACTTTAGCGCCAAATTCATAACTTGCGAAAAATGTTATTTTTTTTTTGTCAATTTTTTTTGCTCGTTGCACCTTAGGCACGCTAGTTAGCCTATTTCTATGAATTTCGGCAAAAAACGAGACAAATTATTTTTTTTGTTTTCCTATGAAGGGCCTATTCGCGCACACTTTAGCGCCAAATTCATAGCTTGCGAAAAATGTTGTAATTTTTTTTGTCACTTTTTTTTGTTCATTGCACCTTAGGCATGCTAGTTAGCCCATTATAGTATGACGGATGTAGTTAGAAACATAAATTTCCAACATTTTACATGCTTCAAAAGACGGGATTCGCTAATTAGAGTGACATGTGGATAAGTACCGGTTGGAATGAAATCCTAACATGCTGTAGGAAGAGATATATATATCACTCTTCATTTGACATATACTCATCAGATAAGTACTGATCATTGGTTAAAATATTGTTTCTCTCGTTTGATTTGAGCTGCCTCCCACTAGCCTCGGCCATTTCTTCCGCAAGTTGAAGCATGTAAAATCGTTTTCTACGCAGCAACATCCGGTTATTCTCCATACGAATTCGGCGCACAGCTTTCTTACACTGCTTAACATTACACCTCGACATAGTAAGTGAACGACGTTGCGGCACAGGTGCCCTCAGCGTGGTGAGATCTTGGTGTAGTGCTTCTGATTCCTCAACACGATATGCCCATTCTCTCCGTAAATCACAATAATACTCTCTCGGGTCCGTGTACTTCACTTCTTTGTTGTCGTCGTTCCTTTCACATAACAACCACACAGTCTCATGTCCCCGCAGACTAGAACTCCCAGGAACTCCTGCCATGAAAACTTAGGCGGTTCTAATGCGATGAGCATGGCTAACATATATAAATAAGCCCACACACACATACACAATATATTGGTGTGATAGCTACACAATAGTCTGCCCATCTCTGGTGACAAGACAAGTCTCTGGACATTGAAGATGACAATAGTTGGAGACAATAGCATGCCCGTGTCATAAAGTTGACAAGTCTTTGGTGACAAGACAAGTCTCTTTGGTGACAAGACAAGTCTCTAGTCTATTGCAGAGGCTTGTCACATCTCATAAAGTTGAACATGTAGCATCTCATAAAGTGGTCCCATTTCAAAGTATATATAAGTACATGCATTGCACGAAGGGCAAAGGGCATAGAGTGATATACTCCCAATTTCATAACAACTTTGAAAATGTCATATACTCCACGAGATATTTTTGAAGCAATGGGTCGTTACTGGGCGGGCGAAGATGAATTTCACTATTCTTTGCGTCCAAGTTTGCGTTACTCATCAAGCTATGTTAATACATTAATCAGATGAATGAATATGAGGTCTTAGTAGCTGATTCACGGAGCATGAATATACCCATACCTCGACAAAAGGCAATCAACATGCCTCAAATTACACACATGGAGCTTGAAAGGGCACTGCATCGAATACGTGAAGAAAATAATAGAATGAGAGTTCGTCAAAGTAGGCATAACTTACGTCGTATGGCACGTGATGCACATGAAGATGACAACAACAATGAAGCAGAAGTATACTGGAACATGAGCTTCGAAGAAGGATCTGTTTCCGATGCTCCAGTTTCAAATGAAGATGACTGAAGATCGAGTTCTTCTAAGGCCATAAGGCCTCTGCTTAGGCCGGGGTTCGGGAAGGTCGGAACTAAGTGTCTGGTCCGTGCCAACCATTTTCTGGTCCAAGTTATAGACAATGATCTGCACCACTATGACTTGAGATCCTCAGCTGTGCACCTTTTGTTTGTGTGTGGGTTTCCGTGGTGCGTGGATGTATTACGATAATACTTCCTCGCTAATCATGTATTGTGTTAGAGACTTTCTTTTTGCGGTGCCGTCCGCTTTATAGTATGGCGGATCTGGATAGAAACAGAAAAAACTTTCTGCTGGGCCGTCCGCTCTACTATATAGCGGACGGCCAATAAAATCAGATGGCCAACCCTTAGTTTTTTCTCTCCTAGGTCCGCTATATAGTATAGCGGACAGCCCTACAGGGAGAGAGTCTCCAACTTAGTTTTTTTTCTCCTATCTATGTCCGCTATATAGTATAGCGGACAGCCCCGCAGAATACATGACCAAGCAGAAAGGTGCACAGCTGAGGATCTTACGTCACAGTGGTGCAGATCATTGTCTGCAACTTGGACCAAAAAATGGTTGGCACGAACCAGACACATAGTTCCGACCTTCCCGAACCCCGGCCTAAGCGGAGGCCTTATGTCTGCTATATAGTAGAGCTAGACGTTGTAGCGTAATGCAGTTCTAATAAATTGGCGCCCGAAGACTTGTTTTAGCGACATTGTAGCGTAATGCTGTTTTAATAAATTGGTGCCCCGAAGACTTGTTTTGGCAACAGAATCAACAATCTCAATATCGATAAACAATAAATAACGTACGATTCACAATCAACGATCGTCCGCTATCGAGGGAATCTCAAACGATACAATTAAGCACAATTAAGCGAGAAATTTTTTGGAAACATAATGAACAAGAACATAAATTAATTTATTAATAATAAATTAGGGTTCACATTGGGGGAAAGAAATTTTTTCACAAGCGCTCCGATCAAAGATTACAACTTGAAAATCCCACCACCCAAGGTGTTCAAACACTACAAAGTCCCCGAGTTCGAGGCCATGCTGGCACACGAAGACGTTCCAACCCTCTGCGAATTACTTTTTTTGGGGTCGGCCGGGCTTCAGCTTGATTTCAACCTGCCATGCCCCCTTGCTGCTATATAATCTTGCACTATCATGAATTGTTGTAAATTGATTGGTCAAGGCTTCCGGTATGTCATAACAAACACAATACAAAAAATAGGTTAGTTTTTAACCAAAAGATCAAGCTTTTAACACACGAAAATACAGAGAAAGATGGATGGCCTACAAGTTCATTCTCAAACCCCGGCATCATGACTTTGAAAAAGTGTTTGCCTGCCAGGTGCAAGTTGCCAATAAAATCGTAGGTGGTCTCCGATCCAGAAGCCATCGAGGTCGGCGTTGAGGGGAGGACGGTTTATCGCCGGAGTTATGGGTCACCGAAGATGTGGGTCGCCGTAGATGGGGTAGCGGCCTGGGTTAGATGTTCGAGACAGAGAGAGTGCCCTAAGCGGACTAATAACAGCTGATTGCCCGATATGATTAATATATATAATAGGGTAGAGTTATCCGCTACATTGTATAGCGGACATAAAAGAATACCAAAAGTTTTTTCTGCGATGACGTCCGCTACATTGTATAGCGGACATAAAAGAATACCAAAAGTTTTTCTGCGATGACGTCCGCTACATTGTATAGCGGACATAAAAGAAGACCAAAAAATTCAAGTTGTTCTGCGATGCCGTCCGCTACATTGTATAGCGGACGGGGCTTACAAAGAAAAAATTAAGACTTTACATTTGATTCGATGGCCTCTCATAGGTCCATTTTTTAAAAATTACAGTATTCGGTCGAAAAATTATTCCTCCGAAAATTATTACAAATGTCAAACTTATACAAAAAATTAAAGGTCCACTGCAGCTTGTTCGTCCTCATCTTCGGCGTCACCTTCTTCCCCGTCTTGCAAACCCCCTTAACTTATCCCCAGTGCCTTGTAATGGTTCCGCTTGTCGTGGTCGGTCATTTTGTTGCACAATGCACACCTTCACAGCTTTTTAGGTTGAGTTGCTGTTTCAATAGAGCTTTTCATCCGCGTAGATCTCTTGCGGCCTTTCGTTTGCGATATAATTGGATCCAACGGCCGGATATCATTGTCGTCTTCCTCCCCCGGCTCGTCATCTTCTGATCCCGTCATAGACTCGGTGTCAATCGCATTGGTGACTGAAGCTGCTTCCAACTGGTCGACGATGGGCTCTTGCTGCTGAGCTAGCTCGAGGAGATGTTTATAACCGACCATTGAAGCAGCAGCCTTTATGGACAAACGGGTGAAACTCGTCACTAGATGATTATACCGCAACGTCTCCGATTCTTCAAAGTCAGTATACGGGTGCTCCGGAAAGGCAATGGTACCGTGCAACCTGTTAGCACCTTTCGTCCACCGTGGCAAGACGTATTTATCGGGGATTGTCCTGATATTCTTCTGGGTGAAAAAGCGCAGAATGTGTCTACACAGGATGCCATGGAACTCAAACTTCTTGCAAACACATGTCACCGAGTCCGTCAATGTGTCGTGACTCACCGTATACATTCTGCGCAGCTTCTCAGGAACAAGGTCATTCACGAGCGAATAAACCTTGTACTCACGCGTAGACTTTTCTGCCACCTTGTTTATACAGTACCGTCCCGATTTCTGCAACTCTACTTGGTATAGCAAGAAGATCTCCTTCGTATAGACTTTGGCACCGTTTAGCTCCAGCGGGGTCTCAAGCAACCTTCTCCTCTGTTTGTACGTGGTTACAAAGTCTGCAGCCCTTTCTTTCACGAACAACGACGTAACCGCTTTCTGTGCGGATGTGACGAAACTCTTCAAATTGGTAGTTGTACCCACGTAACTATCGAACGTGGCATTCATAGATTCACTCCTGCCCATCGTTTCATGCCCGCAGAAAAATGCCTCCTTGTGTAAACGCCAATCCATTGCTCTTTGAGCTCGTACAAGTGCTGGAGCCACCCGTTGTCTTGCAATGAGTAATCCTCAACAAGCTTTTCCCACCTCTCCTCAAATTCCTCAATCGTTAACGACTTGCTAACGCACGTGTCAAAATCCTGTTTAAAGTTTGGAAACTTTGCGTACACGTGATGCAAACGTTCGGGGTATTTGTTGCTTATGTGCCAAGTGCACAAGTTGTGTCGAGTATCTGGGAAGATGATGGCAATAACCTTCTTCATTCCCAAATCTTGATCGGTGATGATAACGTTGGGTGCTTTGAAGTTCATGGCTTCCAGCCACGCCCTAAACAACCATTCAAAAGAACTCTCGCTCTCGTCCCTTAACAAGGCGAACCCGAACAGGATGGAGTGATAATGATGATTGACCCCCGTGAAAGGGGCAAACGGCATCGAGTACTTGTTGGTACGGTATGTGGTGTCGAAAGTCACGACATCTCCAAAATGCTTATAAGCAAGCCTCGAACAACTGTCGACCCAAAAAATTGTGCTAACTCGATGCTCGTCGTCAAGTTTATAATCGAAGGTAAACTGCGGGTCCTCCATCTGCATCCACTTCAATAGGCTCATTGTGGCTTGAGCATCATTGAGGTCATACGCGGCTCGTCTATGGGTTCGGACTGCGTTACGAACGTCTGTCATGTTAAAGTTTAAATTTTGAATTCCCCCGGCCTATTCAGCAAGAACATTAATCATGTCGGTAGGTCCTAGCCGCGCATCGCTCATTGTGTGAATGAGGCTCCTCGCGACCTTACCCATCTTCTTGTGTTGATGCATCTGACTCACCTTAGAAGGGGTTACTAACGGGTGATTGTGTGCCAGTTCCAGGCTGGTAATAAGCCAATGATCTTGCTTGGGTTTATAGCTTACGAACATCTTGACCTGGCAATTTGTTCGCGCAAAGAAGTCCCGTCTTCTGCGCGAATATCCTATTTCGTCATCACTGTCATCGTTGCCTACGCGTGTCTCATTTTGCACTGGGTTTCTGCCCCTATGGCACTCGTATAAGCGAGAGCATATCTTTCTCGTTACGTTGCTCGTTCTTGAAGTCTTTATTCTAATGCCAAATCCAACCCTCAATGAATACGCTCGGAAACATTCTCTAGCTTCCTCCAATGTTTGAAAGGTTCGTCCTAGATACGGATCACTAGCATCTACAGGGGTGTTGGACCTCAACACGAAATCAGACATTGTGAAACAGCTCCCTATATGTAGAAATATAGACTACGCTTAACAATCAAATGACATTTTCAACTGAAAATATTACCTAAAAATTATCTTGACGAATAGACAAATTTAAGATGACAAATATACCATATACATAATCTCAAAAGTCTCCCATTTTGCTAATTATATTTATTGAACATAACAAATTAAAATTACTAAGAGCGTTAGACAAATTCATCATGCCAAAATACAACAAACGTATCTCAAAAAATTCGAAAGGCAATAGGATAGATGTGCCGAAGTTAGCGACCCTCAAAAAAATCAAAATTAACTACAATAAACTTCTTTAAAGTTAACAAATTAATTTCTAGAATATCATCAAAAATCTATATTTTTTTGCCTACAAAAAATATATACTTTATCAGTCAATCCACCCAGAAAATATTTGAGATCAGAAACTTACCTTGCTTGACTGAAGAAGATTGAAGCAAGTTTTACTCGAAGCTTGAGAGGAGCCGAAAATGGAAGCAAGTGAATCCGAAGGAGAAGAAAATTTTGCCGAAAGAGCTAAGAATCAGGGAACTTTTGGGGTATACGGGAAAATCCTGTCCGCGATACTGTATAGCGGAAATTATTCCCGACACTCTGACACGTGCAGAAATAAAGTTCCTGAAGTCAGGACCTGACATGTGTCAGCCTAGGCGAGGTTCGATACACTGTATAGCGGATACCTTTTTTGCTGTCACGTGTCAGGACATCAATTTCGTCCGGGATACAGTATAGCGTACGGTGTGGAGGGGCAAAAAGGTAAGGTGTCAGCCTAGGGGACGTCCGCTACACAGTATCGCGGATATCTTTTGGTTGTCTCCCATCAGCACTTTAATGTCCTCCGCCATACAGTGTAGCGGACAGGCGCGGATGGACAATAAGGTAAAAAAACTCGTCCGCGATACTGTATGGCGGACGACTGACAGCTTTCGAAAAAGGCGCGATCTGGGCCGTCCATCTTTCGGGATGGACAGTCAGATCGCGCTTGCAACTTCTCCTATTTTGCTAACGCTCTCAACGGATCAGCTCCCTTACTTATATATATATATATATAGCCACTCCAAATTAAATATGAATTTGAACAAATAGTAACTATTTATGGGGATTTTAATTTCCAATGTTATGAATAAACCCTAAAAGTCCTTTAGAGTAACTTTAGGGTAAACGATGGATAGCTGATTCCAGTTAGGTAACACCAAATATTGCCGATATTGTTACACCACAACTGCGTCCATTGTTTATCCCGATAACGTGATTTAAAACCATGGCCCAAGCATAACCACCACCACTTCCAAAGACGTCGTCGCTAAGACCAACACCTCACCTTCTCCGGCTTCTGCCCACCCTTTTTCGGCTACCCTCCGCTATGTTCTTTCCGACGTTAATGCCACCACTCTGCCGCAGCCCTTCCACTTCAATTATATTAAATGTATGGTTAGATCTGGCAGGAGATGGGCCAAATAGCAGTGACGAGAACCAATCAAGGGTGGGATATCTGGGGTAGGTAGGGGATAGAATGACAGATGGACCATGAAGTCATGTAGCAAAGGGGTCACATACCGATCAAAGGATTGTTGCATCAGATGAATCGGCTGAAGGCTGTATGAAAGTCAACATAAAATAATTAGCAACCATGGTAACGAAACAACTCACACTTCCTCACATAGAAACAACGAATCACCTTCATGGTGAGATCCAGCATTTCCAGTTCCTTGGTATGAGATTCTAACAAGAAGGGATCGATTGTTTGTGTGTTGTGTGTGTGTGTGTGTGTGTGGGTGTGGGTGTGTTATTGTGTCGCAGTGTTGTGTTTGGTGGGCGATGTGAGTGTGACAGTGTTGTTGGCTTTGAGTTTGGTGGCTGGCGGTTTTGCACTTTTGTTTTTGTTATTAAACGTGGAGGCGGCAGGTTGGATGGTAGTGTTGGGTTTGGTGGCCGACTAGAAAGCACCAAACACCTCATATGGGTCGAGGTTATCGCGTTTGACACCCCGACTCTGCTAGACCTGTGTCGGACTCCTCTCAGAGGTGTTTATTTATTTATCTTTTATTTATTGAACATCGTATCGGACACTTCTAAGGAAGTGTCAAACACCTCTTAAAGAAGTGTCGACACGTATGGGGGCTAAAATATAATATTCAAACTTATTTTAGGGTTTAATGCATAATATTCAAAAAAATTAGGGCTTTTTTTAAAAATCAAATTTTCAGTTAAACCCTAAAGTTAGATCGACAAACCTTTCTTCGTTTCTATGTAGCTGTTACTGGCTCTGCCTAACCAAGAGGGTTCAAAGACGAAAGGAAACGAAGGACTGAGCATCAGCTCATCCGAGGATAAATAATATAGATTGAGCCCTTGATCAAAGGATAATTGACTTATTTCCATGCTTTTGTTTTTACATTTGCATCACTTTGTAAGATTGAGTACTTTGTTCTGTACTACGTGGTGTACTATATTGGATTTAATTGTGGCTTTTTCCTAAGTTACTTGTTTCGTGGTTAGTAATATAGTGTTTGTTATTTTAGAAGTGGAATGCACTTGAAATTAACAAACATATATGTTGAAAAATTTAACAGCATCCGCGGTATCAAAAAACTTAATATATAGAAAATTTTGATGTCCAGTGTCCCAGTCAGAGTCGATGTCAGACGCGATGTTTGTGTCTGTGCTACATGGTGGCCAGTGGTTCTCTTTTGAAGAGAAAAAAGATCCATAATCTTTTAAGGATGTCTGTCAATTATGGAAAATATCAAATAGATCCTCTGACTAAATAATGTGTAGACGACGTTAATCTTTTTTAAAAATAGATGAATTTATCGCTTTGTTTGTGCTGAATTTGCCATCCATATTGCACCTTTGTCTTCCTTTTTTTATTTAATTTTAACAGAAGTTACAAAACACCCCCAACCCCCTCTTGGTCTTCTCCCTTTAAGTCCAACACCATCACCAATCACCATCAATAACCAAGCACAATCACGGTGTCACCACCAACCACAACCACGGCACCAACCCAAAACCACCAACCATAACCATCGTCACCACCACAACTAACATTACTACCACCAATCTATGCACACACTGATTTAATCCACACACACACCCCCCCGATACAATTCACCCACACCCACGCACGCATACATACACATACAAACACTCACTGGTTTGATTCACCCCCCCCCCCCCAATTGTATCAAACCCACACCCGCGCACATGCACAGACACACTAGGTGAATTCACGCACACTCACTGATTTGATTTGCCACAATCAAACTCGCGCGTGTGAGCACTCTATATATATATATATATATATATATATATATATATATATATATATATATATATATATGTGTGTGTGTGTGTGTGTGTGTGTGTGTGTGTGTGTGTGTGTGTGTGTGTGCGCGCGTGCGCGCGCGTACTCGAATCATACCCACGCGCATGCACACTTCTGCCACCGCTTCTGGCAAAGGAAAAAGTGATGGATTGTTTAGGAAATGGGTTTTGTTGGCGTGGAAATGTGAAAATGAGGGAATTTGGAGATGGTAGAGTTTGGAGCAGCGTTGGGCAGTTTCAGCATTGGTAGTGGGGTTTTGTTACGGTCGGTGTTGGTAGAGTAAAAAGAGAGAAAGGGTAGTGGCGGAGCCAATGGGTGGCACCGGTGGGCCGGTGCCCACCTGCTTCTTCAAAAAAATTTCTTCTTATGTGGTATATTTTACCCATAATGATAAAAGTGCCCACCTAAAAATACCAAAATTACTTAAATGAGATGTTTTTTTAATCATTTGATATGTTAAAGTATCTAAAAAATTTAGCGAAAGTTAAAAGAAATGTCATTCTAGTCATTTAAAAAGCTAAACTTATACAAATAAACACAAAAAAAAACAAAGTTCAAACTCAAAATAAGTAAACGTATTTAACCCCACAGTTTAGACTTTACAAGACGACAGAGTACACCACATTTTTAGACTTTGACTGCTGCACCTCATTCTCTGCCTCTGGCCTACTTGTTTTCTTCTCTCCTTCCTCCGGCCGGTCTACAAGTTGCGTAAGATCCAATAAAGTCGAGCCCCGTCTGGTGGCTTTGGGGTAAAAATTGCTTCCCTCGATTGGTATTGTGACAGGATGAGGTTTTATATCTTGTTTTTGAGATGCATGAATCAAGCTGAAGTGCTGCTTGTTGGCTTGTGGCAATTTCACGGTGCACTCCTTGTTTGTTTGTATTTTGACACCCGAACGTCATGACAGCAATTTTCACGGTGAGATCCGTGTTTGGAACTTATAATTTGCATGTTTAACTGTAGTACGAATTGGGCCTTAAACATCCAAATAATTCTCTGTTGAGTATCTACTTGAGCCATCTAGACATAACCAAGGGAATTCGAATTTCACCATTCCATTAGTTTGAAAATGGACTTAATTCCATGAAAATTTAACTTTTGTTGATGTAAAAGCATGGACAAGTATATTTGGGCATGAGTTTTGGGAACATTTTTCTCGTTGAATCTTAAAAAATATATATATTATTCAAGTACCCACCCCGCTCAACTTTTCTGGCTCCGCCACTGAGAAAGGGTATATGGACAAAATACCTATATACTTCGTAATATTTATACGCAGTTAAAGAATCAATGTTAGAAAAGGCTTGTACTGTCATTTTATAAATACAAGATGCAGACATAAGCACAAAGTGTATTAAATACAAACGGATTGGTCTATGTGTTACAAATCTTTAAAATTCTGGTTTGAGATATAAGCTTTTGAAAGTTGATGGGATCGACCATAAGTATACCCTAACCTCAAAAGATAAAGTGATAATATCCCCTTTTTATGCTTCAATGTCATTCTCATTTTTATGTAATTTCTTTATGTTTTTGACAAATTTATCCCTAATTTGGGACTTAATTGACTGAGCTCCATCATCAATTCGGATGAAAAACCAAACAAGATACTAACTGTTGAAGTAAAGAGTTGGATTTTTAAGTGTTAAAACAAAACACTTAGGTATTGAAGTGAGAGTTTTGCGTAGCTTCAAGATACTAAAATGTATTTAACCTAAAACTAAAACAAAACAAAAAAAAAAAGAAATAGAAAAAGAACCCAAAAATAAAAACACAATTCAAACCCCCAAAATTTTACATATATGAGAAAGGAGTTTAGGGATGACTCTAAATTGAGGAAAAGGGGTTACTCATACAGAAGTGGTTGCCCAGTGGTCGGAGTCAAGCTGCATGATGGCTTCAGACTCACGGATGTGGCCGCATGTCAAAGTCACATCAGAAGAGAGAGATATAAGTCTGTACACTAGGCAGCTGTGGAAGCGTGAGGGTAACAATGGTGGTTTCGACGAAGCAGTGAGCAGCCGATAAAAATGAGTCGTGGATCGGGATGAAATTGGAATTTGAAAACGAGCTTAAAGCAGCATGCGTTGTTTTCTATATACATTAGCATGTCGTTTCGAGTAGTACATCATCCTTTTAACAAATATTAATACAGATTTATGTGTACAGAAACCGCACGCGCCTAGTATTCCAGATAGATATTTTTAAAGTTTGTTACTCTCCTGAGCAACATTTACAAATTCGGTTCCCATTCTCTGAACAAGTTTGTAGGGATACCATCCGCGTTTTGGTAAACACCGAATTGTCCTCACCCTTTCTTTTCTAAAGCGTGTTTAGAATTGATACTCTTTGTGCTATAAACTTATGTTTGGAATTGTTCAAACCCTTGAGAGTACTGATCCTAATGTTCTTAAAATCAGAAAATTTCACATACCACTTTTGAAGTTTGCCTACATTACGCCGTCCAGTTTTGTTTTAAAGAAATGGATAGAGACCTCCCTTCAGATTTAATCTTCTTCACAATTTCTTATTATTACTATTTTTTTTTTTTTTTTTTGGGTCTAACAAGAGAATTGCATTGTTAATAAAAGCATAGAAAGCATAAAAACCCAGCCTTATGGCCAATCTGTAACTTGGCAATGTTGTACCCTTGGCTTGACTAAGAAAAAACAAAAACTAAATGAACAAAATGTACATTAAGGGAAAAGATATAGAAAACGAGGAATCTTCTCAGCATCAAATTGAGCATGCCCGTACTCTACTCTAAGGATTAGTCTGGTAGTTAAGGAAGTTCAATCCTTTTCTTGATCTTCTGGGTTCAAACTCTGAGGTCAGCATCCAAAAAACTTTATTTTTAGAACTCACAAGGTCGATGCGCGGAGTGCACTCTTATGATCATCTAAAGAGGAAACTTAATCTCATTTGACGCTCAAGCCGGCTCGAAAACAACCAAAAGAAAGAAAATACAACTATAGTTACTACAAGACCATAGTTGATGTTTCCTGCACATGCCATAACCACAAATTAGTAGCAATTGGAGACGCATCAAAAAAGTAAATACATGTCACAATAGAGAGACAAAATTCACATTCTATGATTAAGAATAGCCTAGAATTCTCCTGTAAACTAACCAGTAATGCTCAGTAAAAATAGCTAGAGACATTTTTGCGGATGTCTTAATTTGATGATAATTCTTGGGAAGTATCACTAATTAAAAATCACTAAGCATATTTAACGACTACTATTATTTGTTGTTATACGAGGGGTTGTAACTAAGTGTTTTTTTTTTTTCAATTAATACCGACAGAAGACAAGTGCAATAAATATGAAACATGTCACAATCGGAGACAAACCAAAACCACGTTCTACAAAAAACTTAAATTGGAGGAAGAAAATGGGAAAAATATACTCCTATTCTCCATCATTTTATGTAAGAAATTATTCTATTCAAGAAGAGAAATGAGGGAATAAAATGAAAGGGAGGAAAATTGATTGGGGGAGTGGAAATCTTTTTTGGGAATGATGAAGGCAACGGCCACAACACCACCACTCTTCCAATCAAAGCTCCTCTGTTTGTCTCTCCTCTACCTTTTCACCTCTCTGTTCCTGGCTCTCTATTCCTCCCTCTCCTCCACCAAATGCCTCTTCCGATCCTCCCCCTTCGATCCCATCCAATCCCCTCTCTTCAATTACCCTCCTGCCTATGGGGAACACAAGTACGCCATCCCCACCCTTCGCTCTTCTTGCACTTCCCCTGTTTTCTTCTCAGGTTCCTACCCAAACTCCCTAATCAAAATTTACCACCCCACCTACCGTAATTATGGATTTCGATTAATGGTTTTTTGTTGTTTTGTCAGATTATTGGATGGTTTTGGAGGAAATCCAGGAATTTAACCGGAATTCGTCGTCATTGGGTTCATCGGTTTTGAAGTACAAACAGGGGAATGCTGATAGTTTTGGTGGGAATTTTAGTACCAAGGAGAGAATCTCCTATTTCGATCATCAAGATGAGGGAGTCGAAATCCCATGTGGTTTCTTTAAAGATTTTCCAATCAGTAATTCTGGTTAGTTAAGGGTTGGATATTTTCGAGAGTTTGTTTTTTCTGCTATTTTCTCCTCTTTGTTACTGTCTGTTTTGGCATTGTCTAATGGATGCATAAACTTCCGTACAAAGTTAGAAACATCAAAATCTATTACGCTTAATTTATTGAAATTTTCTTGCATTTCTCATGATGATTTGGTGGGATTTTGCAGATCGAATGGCGATGGAAAAGTGCAACGGAGTGGTTGTAGTCTCCGCCATATTCAACGATCATGACAAAATCCGGCAACCGAGAGGGCTTGGGTCAAAAACCCTAGATCATGTGTGTTTCTTCATGTTCATAGATGAAGCCACTCTAAAAGGACTTGACTATCACAATATAATCTCAAGAAAATCCAATGAATATAAGGTTGGCGCGTGGAGGATTATAAAGGTATCTAGCGAAAATTTGTACGAAAATGCAGCAATGAATGGGGTGATACCGAAATATTTAGTTCATAGGCTGTTTCCAAACTCAAAATACAGCATTTGGATCGACGCGAAGATGCAGCTAGTGGTTGATCCGTTACTGTTGATTCATTCGCTTGTTATCGTGGAAGACGCGGATATGGCGATTTCTAGGCATCCTCTTTATGTTCATACCATGGAAGAAGCTATGGCAACTGCAAGGTGGAAGAAATGGTGGGATGTTGATTCATTGAAGACACAAATGGAGACGTACTGCGAGAATGGGTTGATGCCATGGACACCAAACAAGCTTCCTTACCCTTCAGGTGCTCGTACTAAAAAAAATTTTGCTTGAATGCTTTTGCTTCTTTTTTGATTTCCTTGAGAAAATATTGCTACCTTTTTTTCTCAATTGAGTAGGTGACTGTTGCTAGGGAAAAGAAAATATGTTCAGAAAGAAATATGTAATGCTAAACACTAGGTTCGCTCCGCAAAAACATGTTATGCAGAATCCAATATAGCAAATCATGGTACCGTGCGTCTTAGCTCTTCAAAAGAAGATGAACTCGATCAAAAAAACAAAGACAGATAAAGTATTGAATGTGAACGTCTCTCGCATCCGATTAGCGTGTGTTGCATTGGCGCATACATATTATTTGCTAGGAGGTCCACACTTTAGAAAAGAGAAAAGTACATGGACATTGTTTTTGACACACATCTATAATCCAGCATTTGCAAGAGACAAGCTTGTACATTATTACATCCTTGATACATTTTCTTTTCCATGTAGATGCTTAAGAAAGCAAACTCATATGCAGCTTACTTCCAAATTTAATTGTTTTATGAGACTACTTTAAGAAATGTGGTTCGCTGTGTTTTGTGGTCCTTTTGTAGGGCATGAGTTGTACAAGTAGGTAATCTGTTTGTTTCATGAGATGCATGTTGTGACAGGCTTACAGCATTTAATTCTACAAGCAGTAAATGCCAAGCTTGGTGGTGTCTTAGGTTAAAAGCTACCTGAAATGATTACCGTGATCAAATCATTGTGATGTGCTGTAGAAGATTTCATTCTTGATCTCTTCACTTTTAAGTTTTGCTTAATGGTAGGCCCCCAAATCCCATGAATGTGATTTAGAAGCCTAATCACTACTTGAGTATCAGTGAAGATTTTAGATTAGTCTTGAAGATTACTCCATGCGTGTTACCTTTTCCTGTAAATATATATGGAGCAATACATTGGGACTAAGTAATGTTTTAGTTTGCTGTCGAAAGCACGTAAAGTTTTAACGTGAACATTTTGATAGGTCGAACATGATGCTGTTTCATTGCAATTGGCAGCGATGTAAACACCGCTACAATCTAAGGTTTGCGAAATTGCCAAAGAACTAGAAACCGGTTTCGAGTCCCAAATTGATAAATTTAAAGGAGTTCACTCTTAGCAAGTGTGAAACCTTAATAACTAATCCACTTATTACGGAGTGCCGGTCGAGGATGCTGTTTCATTGCAATTGGCAGCGATGTAAACACCGCTACAATCTAAGGTTTGCGAAATTGCCAAAGAACTAGAAACCGGTTTCGAGTCCCAAATTGATAAATTTAAAGGAGTTCACTCTTAGCAAGTGTGAAACCTTAATAACTAATCCACTTATTACGGAGTGCCGGTCGAGTTAATCTTTGTTTAATTGGTTTAATTAATAATTTAACATTGGGGGGCACACTAGTGCACCGGTTTGACAGATGAAAGTAGTCCCGGAATTAAGGGTACTACTAAAATGAATCTCAACCGACGTATTTTTGCAAATTTCTCATAATGACGAGATGATGTGATCTTGAAAAATGTTGTTTGTCACATCATTTGCAATTGGAAAACTTTTTGCAATGCAAGTTTGGGATGATGATTTGCTTATCTATGCAATACTGTTCCTTAATTCTTGTACCCTTTAGTATTCTAAGATGAGAACTGTATGTGTGTGTTCTGCAGATGTACCAGACAGTGCTCTGATCTTGAGGAAGCATGGGGTGGCTACCAAACTTTTCTCCTGCCTCTTGTTCAATGAGTTGGAGGCATTTAACCCAAGGGACCAACTGGCTTTTGCATATGTGAGGGACCGCATGAATCCCAAGCTAAAACTGAACATGTTCGATGTTGAAGTCTTTGAACAAGTGGCAGTTGAGTATAGGCACAACCTTAAACATGGTGGCCCAAGTGTGGCACAAAGGTCCAAGACCAAGAGGGCAAGCTCTGATTTTTATGTTAATGGTAGCTGTAGCAAGTGTGAGAAGTATCTTTTGCAAATGTGGGGTGAATCCCATGATTAGTTTCTTCTTTTTTTTCCCTTTTTGTAGGCTTGTTATAGTTCATGAAATTTTTTATATAGAAGGAAAAGAAAAGGCATCCAACCAACTTTAATTCACAGGAATAAACTGACAATCCATAACAGATTGGGAGTGACTTTCTGATTCGGGCATGTGACAATTATATGAATTCGGCCTCCTGATTATCCCCAAATGACCAAGTTGATTTGGATCAACTTTTTATAGGAGACCAACGCAAAGGAATAAGAGAAAAAGGAAAGGAAATAAAAATCTATACGAGAATATGAGTGGAAACATATAATGAACTTTCCACCATTGCCGTTAGTTTTAGCCTTAATAAATATCGCACTTTTGAAAGGATATTAATCTCATTCTCATCTCTTAGTAGACTTTGATACAAATCTACATCAGTTGTCGATCGAGTTCAACTCATCGTATATGGATTTGATAAAAAATGTTGTCACGTTTTTTTTCTCGTGCCAAAAAGAGCTCAGGATGCGTATTCAATATCATCAGATTTTATAAAGACTCAATGGTAACTTCTGGGGTGGCGGCCGGTCGTGGGCTCGTGGCGGTGGTGGTGGCGGCTAGTACAAGGGGAGAACATATTGGAAACATATTACAACCAGCACTTTGGCTATGCTAGGTGTTGCCGCTAAGTCATTATCTAGGGAACTTTTGATGTAGTGATCGCTTAGTGACTAATATTTTGTAACCCCAAGAAAATGCTCCCGGTAACAGAAGCCCCAACCCCTACTATCCCGGTCTCGAACCCCAACACCAAAGCACCGGAATCACACCAAGGGTGTGTTTGGATATAGGATTTGAACTGGGGATTTGACTTTGGTAGGGTATTTGTAAATCTCTTGGACAAAATATCTTGTTTGGATAGTTCAAAAGGGAATTTTTGAAATTTCGAAGTGATTTGAACTGTGAATTTGGGGTCACCAAATCCACAGTTCAAATCACTAGTCCGAACTAGTTATTTGTCAAATCCACACCAATCAGTTACAAACCCACAATAACTAGTTCCCTATTTTTTAGAAATCTTGCCTCCCACCTTTTTTAACAATCATTTGCTTCCTTTCTTCCAAACAAGATATTTCAAAATGATAGAATTTGTAAATCAAGGAATTTCGAAATGAGGGTATTTAGAAATGCCCAGTATTTCAAAATTCCATAGGGTGTGTTTGGATATGGGATTTAGAAATACTAGGTATTTCTAAATGCCCTCATTTCGAAATTCCCTGATTTACAAATTCTATCATTTTGAAATATCTTGTTTGGAAGAAAGGAAGCAAAATGTTGTTAAAAAGGTGAGAGACAAGATTCTTAAAAAATAGGGAACTAGTTAGTGTGGGTTTGTAAAGTATTGGAGTGGATTTGACAAATAACTAGTTCAAATCACTCCGAAATTTCAAAAATTCCCTTTTGAACTATCCAAATAAGATATTTTGTCCAAGTGATTTACAAATACCCTACCAAAGTCAAATCCCCAGTTCAAATCCTATATCTAAACACACCCCAATAGAAGATTCATCCCCAGTTGGTAACTGTAGGGAGCCTATATTTTGTCTGGAAAGTCAAATCCCACATCTTCACTGATTTAGTTTTCTTTTCTCTGATCATCTCTGCTCTCCATGGCTGCTAATTGCGTACCTAAAGCCCAATTCTGGCAAATGTGATTACAATTCCAAACAATTCTGAAGGCTCATGGATATGTATTGGCAACATTAGTGAAAATAGTGGCCAGAAAATCTCAGGAAAAAAAAAGAGAGAGGCAAGCCTCTGGCCTCCTCGTCGTCGGGTGGACTACGGGGATCACGAACCAAGCAGGCATGTTAGTCAAAGATAACTCTTTCAATTGTTACTTTAAAATATCGCTCTGGCCTGGTCAATATCAAAGAAAGACTGGATTGTGGCATTGTCAATCTGTCTTGGCGTGCTTTATTCCCCAAGGCTTCCTTCACGATCTAAGTGAGTCAAGTTCCTGGTGTGAGTGGCTACCTACATATTGTTTTGTTACACCGATGTGAGGGTTTTTGTCAGCCTTGATACGTTGATCACGATTCTGATGGACCATGCCCGACAATTAGCAAGCGATAGCTAAGACCAGATAAGAGGAGTAATATGTATACTTCTTATTTGTGAGAATTCACCATGACTTATCTACGAGATGCTTATCACGTTGTTATATCTAAATTAAATTGATCAGTTGAGTGTTGGCCTAATTCAGAATGTTGATCAATTCGTTGTATCACTTCCTCAAATTTGATGTCCAAAATGTTGTCGAGGACAATTCTTCTTAATTGGCCTCCCCAACTCGTAAGCTGTTTAATTTCCTACCATTGAAATGCCGAATACTTTATTTGAGCTTCTTGTTGTAATTTTTGCTCGATAGAACTTAATAATTGTTGAACTTGTGGAACTAAAAGTACGATAGACTAAGACGAACAAGATAATGTTGAATTGGAAGATATATCCATCTATTAGATAGAGGGAAAGTGGAACTAGGTGTATATGTGTCTGGGGATCACTGAAGGCCATCAATCCTCTGTGATAGAATAGTTGTGGATTTTATGCAAAATTTGTTTTCGAGCATATGGTTGTTAACCCGAAGGCATTCATCATTCACACCAATAAAATCTACAAAATTGTTTGTCCAATATCCCCAACCACCACTACAATCACCATTCGCGCTATCAACCACCGCCACCACTTGCCACCCCTAATGCATCCAATAATGAGACCACCACCAATCTACTACGCTCACCTAAAGTTCCTAACCACCACACAATCACCATCAACCACCACCATCATCGAACAGCCCACCTTAGATATGCAAGTGTTTGATTATCTCTATTTCCCACCCCTTTCACCGCTACATGCAGCACGTCACCCACCTTAGCTACCACAACTACTGATCCCACCACCATTATATATCGCGAGTGATCGTTACCGCTGTCAACACAACCCACTGACGCCATACCCACCATAAGAAGAGCCCCCAAATTCCCAATTGATTGGAAATTTTCCAATTTTGTTTATGATGCCATCACGAGATCTGCACAATTGTTGACCTTATTATTGAATTGGCTTCTTGTAAGGCACCACATCAGATTATTGTGTTCCGTAATCGAGCGATAACTTAGGGCATGTACTTTTACACTTTTCTTTTGGGTATTTGTATTGTGTTTTCGTTTCCAATATTTTCGTATCCAATCACAAATTATAGTTGTGTACTTTTATAATTTTCACCACATTTTTGTCTCTATCTTTTTCACTTGTTTTTATATTTTTACCGTATTCATTTCTGTTTTCATTACTGTTACTACTATTTTTTCCGGTATTACCCTTACTGCTTCTTTGATGGATCTTTCTCTTTCTTTTACGATCTTATTCCCAAATCAAGGATGCCAACCGAAACCAATCAATGGGGTTCTCTTTCCCGGCATGATTTCCAAATCATACAGATTTGTACTGGGCAAATGCAAATGGGGCAAATGGATGATTCCCAGTTTGCTTCTGTGCTTTGGCACATCAAAATTAAACACTACATGGCAGCGAAATTGGTGATGCAGACCACAGAGGGCGTGTTCTTCTCGAAGAGGCGGACTGTGGCGTGCTCGCCGGTCTGCAATTTACGCGGCGTGGTGACCACGAAGGCTGCCGCCGAGTCCGAATCCGCGAGGAAGAGGGCGAAAAACAGGGCCGTCGAGGTGCAGACGACGAAGAAAGAGTTTGCCGAAGGTCGAGGTACTGTCGAAGGTCAAGATACTGGCAGAGGAATCAGGTTTCGAGGTGCAGACACGAAGAAAGACGATGAAGAGAGAGAGAGAACTGAGTGGAAAGACGATGAAGAGAGACGATGAATATCCTGCCGAGAAAAAGAGACGATAAAGAGAGGCAATGGATCTGTAACGATGAAGAGAAAGACGATGAAAAGAGAGAGAACTGAGTGAAAAGGGTGAACAGTGGTTCTGAAATAGAATTCAATTTTGTCGGATTTCAACGAAAAAAGGTGAAAACACCACTAATTGGATTTTATCCAAAATACATATCCATAATAGTAAAAGTACAATTACAAAATTTGAGTACAGAAAAAGCTAAACATATGCCCCCTTAGCTTTTTCACATTAATTAAAGTGCCAAATGAAAATTATGTCTTAGGGGTTACTGAAAATTTAAGCGATGAATTTATAAAACTGAAAACTTTAGCAACATAATTTTTACCACTGAAAAATAAGTTAATATGTTTGGTAAACCAAAAAATATGTTTGAAAATCGTTTTATATATGTACTTTATAATTTTATATTGTCAAAATCTTGTTAGTTGTATTAGTGGTGATGGTGGCAGAAAGGTGACGATGACGGGTGGTAACGGTAGTGGTGTGTGAAGATGTGATAGTGAAAATTATGGTGGTGGGGACATACGGAGGCACGATGATCATGGTGGCTCCATTGTGTTGTGGATATGGAGATGGGTTTGACAGATGTGCAAAAGGTGGTGGTGGCGGCAGCGATGATGTGATGGAAATGTTGACGTACTCGTGGTGGTGGTAGCGTTGGTGGTGGTAATGGCAGGGGCTAGACCGTCGCAATTGTGGCGGTGGTGGCAAAAAAACATATTAGTTGTGGCGGTGGCTCTAGTGCGGTGGAAGTGGTGTTGCTATTTAATTGTAGTGGCATCATGGTGGTAATTGTTATTTTACGTGGAATTTTATTCTATAATTATTGACCATCTGTTTCACTTAAAATTAAGTGAAGTATGAAGTAAGTCGATCCTAACTTGAAATTTTGGTCTATTTTTTTTTTTACAAGAATTAATTTTAAGTTCTACAAGTTTAAGGGTTATCAAACGCACTTAATTTATAATTATTAAAAATTTTAAGTTTTAAGTGCTTAAATACGTTATCAAACATACCCTTCTCGATTTGATTAATAAAATATGTATAACTCAAGCCTATATAAGAGAATTTCGAGAGTGTCAAGATTGATTCCAAAGTGGTCAAATTTGTTTTAGTTATATTTTAAAAGAGGTTTCTTTGGTGTTTGACAAAAAATTCAAAGTATTTAAAACTCTCCCTAAAAACTAAAAAAGTATTTGAAACCATAACTTTGTCATTTATGGAATTAAAAACTCTTTTGAAAAACATGTTTTATCAACAAAAGTATCACTCTCACATTTTTCACAAATTGACTTTGAAGGCCTTTCTTGAGATTATTTTTAAATGAAAATGCACTTATTTTGGGTGCTCTTAGAAAGAGACCACTGATTAGACGGTGAAAGATATGGCTTCATGAACAATAAAACGCTAAAAATCGTGTAATTGTTCGAATTCTTGGAAGGAGCTATTTATACACTCTTTTTTTGCTCTCTATACTTTCTTTCAAAGTTAATTGTTGTTCGGTTTATATTTTGTCCATAACCATCTTTTCTTGCTATAAGACGTCTGATAATACAAAAGGGTGAAGATTATAGTCGTAATATAGTCTGCTTATTTTAAAATTTTAGTAACAGAAAATATTTAGAATCTTATATATCTTTCAATGCATTTCTTGGTCATTTTTTCACATTAAATCCAATTTAGATACTTCTTACCCAAAAACCTTCCACGAGGCTTTCGGTAACTGTTTTCGCAACTTTTAACCCAAAAAAAATAATTTAAAAAAATCAATCTCAAACAAATTCTTAAAAATTAATAGACAAATAAAAATTTTCAAAAGTTCTGCATGAACTCCATGAAGTGATGAAAAGATGCCAAAACCGTGCTACACGTCTAGTACCTAATACGAGACGCGTAACGCCTGCCCACACCCCGCTGGCATAGCAAGGGCAATTAAGTAATTTCGTCGCACAAACGCGCCCTTTTAATAGTTCCTCCTCTTCTCTTCACGACCACCCACCGAATCACCAGAAAATTGCAAATCTCAATCCCCGGAAGATGACGTCACAGCAATTCACGGACCACCGCCAGAACGCGGACGTCTTCACCGGCGAAGTCTGCAAGCAGAAATCCAAGGAGCTCCTCGCCTCCATCTCGCTCCCCAAGGGCCTCTTGCCCCTCGACGACATCGTGGAGGTCGGCCACAACAAGTCCACCGGCTTCGTGTGGCTCAAGCAGAAGAGGAGGAAGAACCACAAGTTCCGCAAGATCGGCAAAACGGTGTCTTACGACACGGAGGTGACGGCGTTCGTCGAGGAACGCCGGATGCGGAGGCTGACCGGTGTCAAGAGCAAGGAGCTCCTGATCTGGATCACCGTCACCGATATCTACATCGACGACGTTTCTTCCGGGAAGATCACGTTCGGCACAGCCACCGGAATTTCCAGGTCGTTCCCGGTCTCGGCTTTTGAGGTTGACGATGACGAGAACTAGTTTAGAAGAGATTCGGTCGTAACTGCTTATGCATCGTTACAACAGTTAGCTCTACAAATGCGTTGTACAATCATGTTTGGTTAAAAGGTTGATTGCTTGGTTAGTTACTTATTCGTCGCTATTGCAAATTTTTTGGGCGACAAAATGTAAATAGAATAATAAGGTTGCAAAAATATTTTCCCTAATTTTTATTTTTGTTATAAAATAGAATAAAGAGAAACTACAAAAAAAACCAAGTATGGGAGTAGACCGCCGGGGTAATATTCACCCGTAACAATGGCTTCTTGGGGTTGATTGAAGTAAACAAAAACTTTGCACCGATTTGTTCACGTGTTCGCAAGCAAATTTGCACATTAGTTAACCTCTCTCAAAATATAAGCGATAGTGGAATTAGCTGTAAATGTAAGAAAAACGGTAATCTTTGATTATATTTTGCGATTGGACCAAATTGTAGCATAAGATTAAATATATGTTCAATTTGCTAGTTGGAAGTGTAAAATTCTTGGTACGTTTTATTGTACATAAATGAGTTTTTTTTTTATTTTTCTTTTGGTGAAACATGCCAAAAAGAAATAAGAGAAACACTCAATGGCAGGGAAGGAGTAAACCTTTGCTCCCGGTGCTTAGTAACAAAATTTGTTTTCTTTTTTTCTTCTTATGCTTAAACAAAACTAGTGAATAAGGGAACAAAGAACCTGAATTAATCTGGTTTGAGTTCTTGCTATTTTTTGTTTTTTGTTTGTTTGGCTTTGAGCAAAGCTTCTACCAATCATATCATTGACAAGCCTACATTACAACATAGAGTATGTTGCTGCTAAAAACTGGATCGGGAACTACATTCAGAAAATTGATCTGCAAAACAGAACACGGAGTGACCACCGGGTGGGGTTCCGGCGGAGGACCTTGTCGATGCTTAAGTCAGAACGCAGCTAACAATGTAAAACTCTGAGAAAGAAATATAACACAATGTATGTGTGTGTAGTTGCCCCATACCTGGGGGACCGACCCCTTTATACAGTCATAATTGGAAGACTCCCAATAGGTTTGTAACTCTTGGCGGCTGCTGGGCCTTGGGCCAGACCAGTGTTGTTAAAGGCGCAGGCTCACCTAAGGCTCAAAAGGTCCCCGGAGCCTAGGCGCAAGGCGCAGGCGCACGCCTTTTTGAAGCGAGGCGCAATATTAAAATAAATAAAAATAAATAAATAATAATACATTAAAACAATAAACTATGTTAAAAAAAAAATAAGAACTTGACAATTAACAAACTTCCAAACACTAGAAAAAGTTTCAAGTTCCATCACGTCATAATTTAACAAGTTTCCAACATAAGAGAAGTCATAAATTCACTGAAAAATAACAAATTACCAAACACTAAGTGAACATAACACCATCATCTTCATCATCGTTAAGAGCCAAGGCAACAACGCTTTCTTCAAATGGAATCATACGTTTAACCATTCTCGAAATAAGTCAAGCTTCATAAATTTTACGTTTAACCAATTCTCGAAATAAGTCAAGCTTCATAAATTTTACGTTCAACAACGATAAAGTTAAAAAAGAAACACAGCTCCTTTTGTGCTCCCAATTGTTGAAAGAACATAAATTTTCGAGAAGAAACTGAAAAGGGGGTGGAAAACCATCATAAAGCAAAGTGTAAATCATTTCCAACAAGAATAAAAGCATCATTAGTAACACCTAACTCTATTTGGATGAAGAGAAATGCTACTTGAGAATATAAGTTTGACCAAGTCATCCTAAATCCAAGAGAAAACACAACCCTCCGGTCAAGTCAAGTGACTCAAGCACCAACGCTTTTCCCGATCAAGATGATTTATTGTACCTCATACATCAAAGAAATCAATTAATAAGTCACAACAAATGACGAACCCATAAAAGGAATCAACAACCAGAACCTAAGAAACCCAGTATAACAGTAGGAAATGAATTCAAGAACAAATAAAGAAAGGCTTATGCTTTTCACCAATTTATGAACCCAATTATACAATGAAATCTATCAAAGTAAGTCTTTTACCACGGTATGTTTACAAGGAAAAACCCAAACAGGGAAAATCCAAGAAGACCCAAGACATGTACATAGATAGATATGAAGTGGGTATTCTAAAGTTGATAAGGGTTTTGAGTAGTTGAAATTTTAAAGCCAGAAACAGAATCTAAATAATAGATCTTTGGTGGTGGATTGCCTGATGATTCCACAAAAGGTGGAGATAAATCTTCTTGGAGCGGCTCCAAATAGCAAGAAAGAGAGAGAGGAGAGAGGGCTAAGGGGACCGGCGACTGAGGTGCAGGCGGCTGAAGCAGCGCCAGCGACTGGAGAGCAGACGGGAGATGCGCCGGCAAGCTGAGACGGGAGATGCGTCGGCGAGCGGAGACAGGAGCTGCGACAGGCCGACGGCGACGAACTGAGACTTGGGTCTTGGGTCGCGAGGTGAGAAACCGTGAGAGACAGAGACTGAGAGAGCTTGGGTGTCTTAGCGTGAATCAGAAAGGGGGTTTTGACTTGGTAAAGACAAACAGGAAAACAAGATCGACGGCCCACCACCCACGTGAAGAAAATCCAACGACTACACAGCCTTGCGCTTAGCTTGGCGCCTTGGCACCTGGGTGCACGAGGCGCCTGGGCACACGAGGCCTGGGCACACGAGGCGCCTGGGCACACGAGGCGCCCGCCTCCTTGAACGCGCTGAGCCTAGGCCTAAGCGAGGCGCGCTGTGTGAGCCTAACTGCGCCTGGCGCCTAGGCGCGCTTTTTACAACACTGGGCCAGACCAATCAGGATCGTGTTAGGACCCTTGAGGATCGCGTCACCATCCTTGATGATTGAGTTAGGATCCTTTTAGGATTCTCTCTCTACCAATATGGCAAGTACCAAATCTGTAGTTGTCCAGGGCTGACCAAGGGTCATAGCTGCCACGTGTCATTCTCTGGATGTGGTTCCCGATCCAGAAACTTCCAACTTACGAAGAACTAAGTCCCTGACTTGGAAAATCCTGGAACAAACTCCACTAAAGTTTAGGAGATTTTATTTTTCTAGAATACTCTTTAGACAGCTTGACGAATAAATGGGTCGTCACCGATCCAGTATGTACTTTATTTTTGCCCGAAGCAATAAAGATGTTTTCCTGAGCATGATTGTTATGTTTTTACACGAATAAGGGACAACCTTCATGATGAAGCGCAAGGGGAACAAAGCATCCGCCCAAGCAGAATGCTACCCAAGCAAAGTCTCGAACTTTATTTTCTTTGTGCTCAGACAGAGCGCAAGGTGGAACAAGGCATCTACCCGAGCAAAATGCTGCCCAAACAGAGTCGCAAACTCCATCTCCCTTACGCTCGGACAGAGCACAAGGTGGAACAAGGCATCTACCCGAACAGAACGTTGTCCGAGCACTCTGCCCGAGCAGAGTCGCAAACTTCATCTCTTTTGTGCATGGATAAAACACAGGGATAACAAGGCCTCTGTCCGAGTAGAAGGCCGACGGTTTAGCTATAGATTTAACTCGTGAGGCAACAAGGTTTTGATGGGGACCTCGTCACTCCACCCAACTTTGCTACTTCAAAACTTGGCCAAGCGAGGGTGCTGGGCTTCTTTGCCAACTCTTAAGTGACGAGTAAGAGTTCGTGTCAAAGTAAAAAAAGACAATGATATGTGTACGGTATAAGCTGATAAACACATAGTAACATGAGTAAGCAACGGATGCCATGGATGAAACGCCCTCTGAGGAAGGTGATAAAGAAGATAAAGTGCTTATAAGCCCTTGAAATGGCATAAAGAGTACTTAGTCAAAACATCACAAAAGAGCCTAAAAACATGGAAACAACGTCTAGGGCTCGGGGGCAGCGCCTGAGTGACCATCCTTCGCAGCCTGAGAAGTATTGTCCCCCGCTTCGGAAGGCATGATTGTCTTTCTAGACGGGGACCTAAAAGTTGGCACCACGAAGTCGTCCAGAGGGATATCAGGAAACCGCTGGGTAAACATCTCCTTGGTCTTCAGGAAGCCCATCTCATAGATCTCCAAACCGTCAATTGTGCACTTCTTAGCCACTCGTCCCCAGCATTCCCGTCAAGAAAGTCCTGGATTCATTGGTCTCTCACCTCCGCTATCTTCCTTTTGGCCCTCTCGAATCTCTTTTCAAAGGCCTCAACTTGGGCAAGGAGGTCTGCCTCCCGCTTGGCCATCTCCTGCATACGCTGGATGACTTTTTCAGCTTGAGCAGTGGCCTCCCTCTTCTCTTGGCTTTCCAGAGCTGCCACCTCCCTGGCCATCTCAAAACGAGATAGCGTATGTGCTCCACATGCGTACATTTGAAGGACAAGATTAATGGTCAGCTGAAGGAAGGTCGAGATAAAAGGAAATAAGTGTAAACAAGCCCTTACCGATTAGCCTGGGCGAAGGTGCATGCAAAATACTCGTGAATTTGGTTTACAAGTAACTCTGCATTTTTAGGAAGAACACCACGTGGGAGATGCTGCTCGGAAACGTGGTTATTTGGCATCCTCATGTCGCCTTGGCCTGATAGTCCATAGGGGGCCAAAAGATGGGATCTTCTTCAATAAACACCCCTTCGATAACTTGAGGAGATGATTCAAGAAGAGTAACCTTGGCCCTCTTCGGAGCAGGGGACACTTCAACAGAGGGCATTTCTCCTTTCTTTTTCCCTTCGCCTTTTGGAAGCCGCCTAAGAAGCCTGTCTTCAATGTCTTTCCGCTGCCACTAGCCTTTTCTGCATAAGGAGCACAACGAAATTAATATTAGAAGAAGGATCAACAAGACCGAAATCCAAATACACAAAGGCCTACGTGATGCCTACCTAATGGTGCGGTTTCAATAGAAGATGTGCTAGGGGCGGCCAAAGGGAGAGGGTTAACTGGAAGACCAACTGGTATAGGTTTACGAGGAATGATCTTCACATACTCTAACTATTGCTTTGTCAGAGGCTCGTCAATGGAAAGACCACCCTGAAGCTTTATATGGCTAAGGATATGCTTGGTTAAAGTATCTAGAAGAGGCCTATTCTTGTTCTTAAGATCTTTGCAGTAAGCATTCCATGTCTTTTCGAATCACAGCTTCCCTTGGTCTTCACGACCAGCAAAGAAGTATCTGGAATGCCAACCCTTGTTGGATTCTGGACCACCTTTGAGAAGCCTCTGCCTATTGTGGATATAGTACCACCCAGGATTGTTGGCGACACCTTTAACAAAGCAAATTTCGAAGAAGACTCTCATGAAGTCTGTGGGATCTGCTTTGTAGCCAGAAGTCTCGATCAGATAGATGAGACCCACCAACTTTCTCCAGCCATTAGGTACAAGCTGGTTGGACGCCATTTTGTAATGATCAAACATCTTGAGGGCAAAAGGGTACAGAGGAAGTCTATAACCCGACCTCACTTACTTTTCATAGATGTATGTTTTCCAGTCGGTTCCATAGTTGGCTGGCTCTTGCAACTCTGGAACTCGAGCTATCCAGACTTCAGGTAGAAGGTACTCCATGATCAACGCCTCTAACTCTTCCTTGGTCATTTTATTCTGCTTCTCATCGGCAGTAAACCAGGGTTTGCGATTATCTTTCTCCTCAGCTTTATCCTTTAAATCGCCTGGTGCATTCCTAGGGGGTAAAGGTTGAGATGATTGGGGATTGGAAGGACCTGTTTCGCTTTGGGACGTTGGAACTCACCTAGTGGACGAAGAGAAACTATTCTTAATAACTTCTTCGGAAGAAGTTATACTATCAAATGACTCCGACATATTCCTTGGCCACAAGACTTGAAACGGTGAAAATATAATTGATGAACTAAAAGAGAAGTAAAAAAAAGACTTGTTACAGAGTAGAATGCTTCCAACTTTTGAGCGAGGTGAAAAACGAAATGGGCTTGCCCTTTTTATAGAGGATTCTTCTGTAACTGACTCTTGGGGAGTGCGATGGTACATTTTCCCCTTTACATGTCACAATTTTGAAAGCAGAAAAAATTGAATTTCATGCCCAAGGCATTTATTGCGGGAGACACGTGTAGGATGAATAAAGCCTGTCCGAGCACTCTATCCGAGCAGAGTCTCGAACTTCATCCTCCTTGTGCTTGGACGAAGCACAAGAAGGAATGAAGCATCTGCCTAAGCGGAATACTGTCCGAGCACTCTACCCGAGCAGAATCTTGAACTTAATCTCCCTTATCTCGGACGAAGCACAAGGAAGAATAAAGCATCAGCCCGAGCAGAATGTTGTCTGAGCACTCAGCCCGAGCAGAGTCTCGAACTTCATCCCCCTTGTGCTCGGATGAAGCATGAGGGAGGAAAAAGCATCTGCCCCAGCAGAATGTTATCCGAGCACTTTGCCCGAATAATGTCTCGAACTTCATCCCCATTATGCTCGACAAAGCATAAGAAACGATAAAGCATCTACCCGAGCAGAATGTTGTCCGAGCATTCTGCCCAGGCAGAGTCTCGAAATTCATCCCCCTTGTGCTTGGACGAAGCACAAAGAAGAATAAAGCATCTGCCCAAGTAGAATGTTATCCGAGCACTCAACCCGAGCAGAGTGCCAAGATCGTCTTCATTCTATTCGGACAAAAGCATCTGCCCGAGCAGAATACTGTCCGCGTACTCTGCCCGACCAGAGTGCCAAGATCGTCTTTATTCTGTTCGAACAAAAGCATCTACCCGAGCAGAATGCTGTCTGAGAACTCTGCCCGAGCAAAGTGCCAATGTCGTCTTCATTCTGTTCGGACAAAAGAATCTGTCCAAGCACTCTACACGAGCAAAGTACCAAGATCGTCTTCATTCTATTCGGACAAAGGCATCTACCCGAGTAAAATGTTGTCCGAGCACTCTGCCCGAGCAGAGTGCCAAGATCGTCTTCATTCTGTTCGGACAAAGGCATCTGCCCAAGCAGAGTGCCAAGATCATCTTCATTCTGTTTTAACAAAGGCACCTGCCTGAGCACTCTGCCCGAGCAGGGCACCGAGAATTGTCTTCTTTCTGTTCATACATGTTAAACCACTGCTTTAGCTATTCCAGGGAAAGAGTGTGCATTCGCCCGCTCCGTAACCGCTGGCAAAAGTAGGGGCATTATGATATAGCTAAAAATACGCCCTTAATCGATGAATGACACGTGGCAGCTATGACCCATGGTTAGTCCTTGACAGCTACAGATTTGGTACTTGCCATATTGATAGAGACAAAATCCTGAAGGATCCTAACTCAATCATCAAGGATGGTGACGTGATCCTCAAGGATCCTAACATGATCCTGATTGGTTTGGCCCAAGGCCTAGTCGCCAAGACTCACAAACCTATTGGGAGTCTTCCACTTACGACCATATAAAGGGGTCGGCCCCCTAGGTATTGGGCAACTACACACACATACACTGTGCTATATTGCTTTCTCAGAGTTCTACATTGTTAAATGCGCTCTGACTTAACCATTGGAGAGTTCCTCCGCGGGAACCCTACCTGGCGGTCATTCCGTGTTCTGTTTTTGCAGGTCAATTCTCTGGCTGTGGTTTCCGATCCAGTTTTTAGTAGCAACATAGTATATTAAGAAAAACAAGATAGCGCACTCCCCATATCATTGCCTCAAACAAGGAGCGACACATAACCAAGGCTACTTACAAGTACAAGAGTGATAAAAATAACGCTAATAACCACTATTAAAGGTTACATGCAAAAAGGATCAGCACGCCCTTACCTGAACCAAGACACTAGGTATAAGCAAGGACAACAACGTTATCCCAGAGGTACCCAAGACAGCAGAAAATACATACAGAATCCATTCATGCCAAAAATAAATAAATATATAAACAAGTCAACCCAAACAAAAAAGAAGAATCCAAAATTGCACTGGCTGACAAAGATATCTTGGGCAAAATTAAACCCACGTGTCCGCGTAAGCTCAAAGGGGCCTCCCCATAGACCACGCACTAACCACAGAGCCAACCAATCACCACCTTGTTTTGCCCACAACCAACCAATCACCACCACAATTATCTTTTTGAGTACGTAATTGCGAAACAGGCTTCAATCGGCTCCGTATGAGGGATCGACAAAGAAAGCAATTCTACTCATTTCAAGGACAAGCTTCTCTGTAGCCAAGCCCAAGGCTCCACCAGTGGACCACCGCTCAACTGCCCAGCAGCCCCACCAACCACAGACACAACGACATCAACTGTGGCCAAATCAGTCCCAACAAGCCCTTTTATAAAACAAGGCGAGGGGGATCAACTAGGGGGTAGGGAGAAGACAGCCCTAGAAGTGAAAAACTTTTTTAAGAGAGACACTCACCAATCACCAATCACCAATCACCAACCAGTGGCACCACCACGCCTAGAAACCGACACGAAGAAAACAACCCACAACCAAACCTAGAAACACTTACCCAGCATCGCACACACCATGTGTTGAATGAAGCCCATCACAAAGAACCACCGACAACAACATGCAATAGATCGATCATTGAACGGCAGCCACCAAAAATTCCTAGTGACAAGGTAACCCAAATAAACAAAATCAATTAAAAAAATTACTCACGCAAAACTAAATACTCCAAACGAGAAAAAAATTAAACACATCACACACTAGGAGGGGGAAATGGTGGTGGTAGCCGAGGACGGGAGAGGGAGTCGGATTTGAAGGGGGAAGAAAGAGGTGTGTTTCGCAAAGAAAGAGAGAGCTGAGTCATTGCTATTGGTACTGTTTAAGCACATATTTTCTTCTTGCATGAGATGGATCCTTATCGTTCCAACAAATTGCTATATTAGTTAATCCTCATAAAACAAAGGTATCAAACATTAGTTAATGTCAAAACATATAATCTATGTGCTAATAGATGAGAGTCACAGTTTAGGGGAAGAGAGAGAGAGAGAGAGAGAGAGAGAGAGAAATTAGCTAAATTTTTTTGGTGAAAATGATAAAATACAGGAGCGTATTTTCTAATTGAATACGAAAAATTGTGAAAATAAAAACAGAAAACGTACCTTTCTGTTTCGGAACTATTACTCACTACTTTTTCTTTGATTGTCCCAAAAATATACAACTCCGAATTTTTTTTAGCATTTTAGAAAAAGTTAAAGAATGATATGAGACAACACAAATGGTTACAAATGGTTAGACTTGTGTTAAATGTATATGGATTTATCGGACTCTTATTTGAGTATCCGTCCAAGTACCGCTTAAATTCAATGGCAATTGTGAAAGCAAACTCAAAATCACGTGGATGAATAAGATTGAGTGACGTTTAATTCTAAATTGTATATTAAGCGTGAATCGATTTAGTATGATATTATGATATCATGTGAAAACATCCAATTCAAAATCAATTGGCAACAAGGAGAGAGGCTCACGAAGCTTATGTATTGGATTCTTATCTCTAGTTATTTGATGTGGGATTATATCTCAACAACAAGGTTTAACTTCTGATTTACTTCATTGGCTTCGTTTGTTTTTTTTTCGTATTTATTGTTAGACGTTAAAACGCTGCAATTTTTTTGTTACATATTTTTTCAAACTTTTCAAGTTTTTTCGATTGTGCATACCTGACTAGGAAGGTAAATCATTTAAGGCTCGAGAGCTTTCCCCTATGTAGCAGTGTAGCTAACTACTCTACAGTTGTCTGCTTGTGCATCAACAGTTCAACCATGAATCTGTACTTACCAATTGTTTTACCCATAAAATTGGTCACAAGACTCTGGTGAGACACATGCAAAAGTGTTCTTAAGCTACTCAACTGGGGAACATAAATGACCACACTTTCATGATCCAAGAATTACCGACACAACATTCAGAACTAATATGAAGGCGTACATACAAGTGCAACTAAAATGGATGGGCCACATTAGGCGCCAACGGCGTAATGCTTGCCTAATCCCACCCACTGTACAGTTCTCCTTTTGTTATCGTGAGACAACCTCGTAGCAGACCATCTAGCTAATTATGGTAGCCTCACTACTAATGTAAATTGTCATCTCGATATAATTGTTCGATTTAATTCAATCTCTTATGCTAGAGATCTAGAACGCTATAAGTATGTGAGAATATAATAGTGCACCGTTTGAAGTTATTATTCAGTATGATTAACTGGAATAATTATCGACACACTTACTAGACAGCAAGATCTTCCTCTCCCTCTCCTATGAGACCTAAAAACCCTGTAGCACTTAAGGGGAACGCCGTCACTTATATAAGGATAGGAGAGGGAACCTAACCCTTATAGGATTCCAACTACGTGGGCTCACCCAATAAAAGCCCATACAATTCAGGCCCTACACTTGCAGCATATCACATAATAATGAATGAGGTGCGCAGCGACAATTCGGTATTCGGAAATTATTCGGCATGGGCAATAATGCACAACCGGGAAATTACTCGGAGAATTTAGTCGGCGAATCGGAAATAATCCGGTAGAATAACAAAGTTCATATTATAAATCGAAAATAATTCGGCAATAAATGATCAGGTTACAATAGTTTTAGGTATATAAAAATTATAAACTCTGTAATTGGAATGACAAAAATGTAATAAGTCCTCAGCTCTTTTCAGTGATGGTAAAGAAATTGAATAGATAATGTGGGGGTGGTCTATAATTACATGTGGTTGAATGATATGTAGTTACTTTTGCTCAAAATTGAACAAGAGCCATGTGGTGGTGTGATGGGTAAAAAAAAATTAAATAGAGAATATAGGGGTAAGGCTATATAATTGCATAATATGTAGTTACTTTTGCTCAAAATTTAATAAGACTAGCGTGGTGGTTTGGTGGTACAAAATTCAACTATCAACCAAGATCACCTGTGTTGGAACCCCACTAACGGGAGTGCATTGCTTCTCTCATTTTTTTTTTAAAATTATATATATATATATAAAGCTTCCACTTGTGAAAAATTCAAAAATATCACGATAAATACGTAAAATTCACGATATTTACAAGTTATTCATGAAAATATCAAATATTCGCGATTTATATGCGTCTTAGACTTTATGTCAATTTACCGCAATAAATTCGCGAATATCGCCAATATATCGCGGATATTGTTACTATGGTGAGGTGAACCATAGCCCAAATACTCAAATGATCACTTAAATCTTGGGTTTGCCGGTGCTCACAAGTACAACCTATTTTACAAAATCCAAAATATTACGATAATGGCAGTCCAGAATTGGAAACTTCTAACATTCTCCCACTTGAACAACATTACTTGTGTTCAATATATAAGCGATTCTCGCGCAGACAAACTTTAGTGGCCACACACATTCATGATACAGATACTTGCATCTGAATGCAAAACTCTGTTTGATAACAATATCAAGATCGAACCAAGCCGGTAAATGTGCTACTCATAAGCATATGACCTTCCATGATTACAAATATTAGTATTCTATTGACATCGACTCCTAATAGAGTAAAGTATGGTTTGAAATTAGCACATGTGATCAAAAAATTAAGATTTCATACTTCACACACGGTCCTTTGTATGGTCAAACCCATCATAGGGAAGTAAATCGTCTGTAACGCTTCTGAAAGGAAATCACTTCTTATAAAAGCCTTTTTATGCATCAAAACCAAAGCTTTATTCTCGATGAGATCTCAATCATAAACAAAATTAATTGCACGAGCTCATAAAAATGTAAAAGAAACGTATTTAGCAAAATAACATCCACAGATAAACAAAAATCATCTTTATTGACTTCAACTGTCGCAATGGGCAAAAAAAGCTTGAACTTCCACTAATTAATTACATCAAAATACCTAAAACTCTCTGTGTCGAGCAAAATTAACAGGACTCAACCCTTTGGTAAGCGAATCTGCTAACATGTTATATGTATCAATGTATTCGTAAAACACATCACCATTTTTAACCCGTTCTCTAATCTTGTAGAACTTTGATTCTACATAATTTGCACCTTTAGAAGTATTACTGTTTTTTGAGAATGAAAAAAGCAGATTGGTTATCACAATAAATCCTCAACCAGACCAACCTTTGCATATCACAACCTTTGGGAAACAGATTGGGCTCTCATGCAATTTCTTATTATGCTCAAGATCCGTTTAGTTCTCCTGCCCTTGCAGTGCTAAAAACACTACAGTGGGCAAAATATCATCATTTGTACTATATCATTGTTTACACCGACTCCGGTCGTTTGATTGAACAGATGACAGGTCAGGCGGGGATTAGCGCCGTTGCAGCACCGGTTATGTATGATATAAGCTTGATCAGTGCGCACTTCCACTTTTGTCGGATTTTAAAGGGAAGCAAAAGGCTGTTGTATGAAGCGGCCGGACTTGTCAATTTTGCTTGCAATGCTAAATCGGAAGTATCTATGACATGGACCCAAAGACTAGATGCTTTTAGATCTAATCATGCATATTTTGGACAATGATTAGCTTCCTTTTACTTTATAAGTCTATAATATATCTATGTACTTTGTATGGCCGTAACGGCTTTTTTCATGTGTAATATATTTTTCCTCGTGACCCAAAAAAAAATTAAATCCTCAACCACCACCAAATGATCGAATCGACAATCTTAAGACCAGAAATAAAAGTTCTCGGACAGTTGGCTTGCGCCCCAGCCTAAACAGAACTTATTATCATTGACTCATAATGGAAGAAGAGACAAGTGACTGTTTGGCTCTTTTCAAGGAGATTGCTCTACCTGTAAGTAAGAATAGTATATAACTTGTAGTGGACTTTCCATCATCCGTTTGACTACCAAAATCTGCAGCTGCATAGCCAATTACCTCGAGATCATCAACCATTATTATACACAAGCATGTGGTGTTTGGTATTTAGAAATATGGCATCATCTCTTTTGCAGTCACCCAATGAGCAAGATTAGGTGAGTATCTACCCAGAACATTCACCGCATAAGGAAAATCTAGTCTTATGAACACCTCAACATACATCAGACAATCTGTAGCACTAGTATAATTTTTTTTTTCATAGACTCCTTTTATAGCATCATTTTTAGGACACTCAGTCTTGCTTAAGTTTTCCCCTTTACAAGGACTTACACCTATCCACAACGCTGCATATTAAATCAGTTAAGAACTCAATCATTATACCCTTGCTCTCTGAGAAAGTCCCAACAACTTTCTTGATCTATCTTGATGCAGTTCTCTGCCAAGCACATAATCTTCCTCTCAAAGGTCTTTCATGTCAAAGAACTTAGAAAGCATTTTCTGGACACCATGAAGCAAGCCCAAATCACTACTATCGTCGACATACAAAACTAGGAAAATATATTTGATCCACTGACCTTGAGATTTATGCAAGCGCCGACAGTATTTTCAGCAAAACCAAGAGACTGCACAACCTCATGAAACTTTTAGTACCACTGTTGCGAAGCCAGCTTGACACCATTGATGTCTCTTTAACCAACAAACCATATGCTCACTACCTGCCCCCTCAAAACCCTCGAGTTGCTTTATGGATACTTATTCAGACAAAACACCATTCAGAATGTACAGTCTATGCCACAATAATGTAAAAGGAGTCTTATGAGAAAATTGGTTAGAAAGTCTCAGTATAATATATTTCCTCTCTCTAGATCACCAAAAACAAAGGTTTAGGCGACACCAGAAAAGTGTTGCCAATGACCGTAAAAGTGTCATAAAGTGGTTTTCCAACACTTCGTCAACGCTTTTTTTTAGGCATCGCAAATTTGTCCGTCGGGAATTTCCCGACACTTGTTATACATGTTGGCATTCAACTTACTACACTTTTTGTGGGACACTTTTACGTGCCTCTTATGAGTCAATAGTCAACTCAGGCATGCGACACTTTGGAAAAAAGTGTTGCTAATTAGCGACGCTTCCATAAAAGTGTCACTTTTTATTTGACGGCATTATCTTTGAAACATCGTTAGCGACACTTTTATCAAATGTCAGTTTTGTTTAGCGGCATTATCTTAGAAACGTCGTTCCTATTTATGTTACTTTTAAGCAATTGTCACTAATTTTTTTGTCTGGCATATTGTAAAATTTGTTAAAAGTACATTTGCCTAATACTAGTAATAACAACATTTCTCCAAAAAGACGTGAAAGTAAAGTATATTTTGTGTAATTTTGTTCCAAACTAACACGAATAATGAACAACCAAGTCGATCATTACAAATAAGCTAATGTCATTCATCAACCATATCATATCTAACATTCACATCCTAATTACATAACCATCCAGAAGTTCTCAAATGTAATGTCATTGAACAACCAAATCTAAAGATATATCCAAAATATCATGGTGCATATCAGTTCTTTTAAGTCCAACAAAAGTAGTAATGCATTCCCGGCATATAAATCTGGAAATAAAAAAAAAAAGTCAAGAAAGAAGGTTACAAAATTTAACTAGTATAACATAAGTCGAATTAAACCGAAATATTGACAAACAAAATGCATTAAGAAGGCTAAATACTCATCAACGTACCCCCTTTCATTCTTGCATCATATCGTGCAAAATTTTCAAATTGACAAAATTATTCTTTACTTTTTTATGTTGAAAAACTTAAACAATTAGATCATATGTAATCATTAGTTACACAAAAGAAGAAACACAATCATATGAAAAACAGTCATGCAGTCCGGTAAACATTTATACAATATCTCCATGTTGTAGCTTAGGTTCATGACTATGTTTATTCAACTTCTACCACTTAAGATACATCCGTTTGTGCTGCAAAAGACTCAACAACATCAGATAAAAAACACATTATTGCATCACATAAATTCCACTTAACAGCATGCAACCTTGTATCTCTCAAAAAGGCGGAAGTATAGACTCTGGATGAATGCTCCACATCCTCACTAGTAATCCTCTTCATATACATTTTGCAATGTTTTGCACTAAGTTGCATATAAAGAGAAATTTAGCTGCAAATGCATACATTATTACAAAATAAGAATGAAGCATAAACCAACAATTGGCATAGTGGCCAGCCACAAGCACATCAAAGTGACAAGTTTCTGGATGTCCTTGCAAGTAATGTAGTAACTTTTTGGTCCTGTTTTATGAAAATATTACACTACTAGGAACTTGAGAAGCACAATTGAAATACTAAAATGGTCACTCTTATATTACCATAACAGTTAATTCTTTATTCACTCTCTAGCATCTTTTACTGTTTAGGGCTCCTGGCATCTATTTTTTGATCCATCGCATAGCAGCGAATAATCTTTAAACCGCCAATAATTAATGAGTTAAAGCTTAGTCCTTGTGATTGAAGAGCTGTATGTAAACACCAAGGGGCAGTTTTATTCTCAAAATGGACTTTGGGTGCAGACAGTTAAAATAGAATATGCTAAGTAGACATACTTAAAACTACCTTCAACACACTTTCTTTGGTTGGAAATATATATATATATTTTTGGGTTCAACTTTTAGGTTTGAAAAAAAAAGTAGTGACTTAGATATTTTTTTGCACCCCCTGGAGTAAAATCCTAATTCCGCCACTGACTATACGTGGTTTTAAGTGACTAAAATGGTTACGAAGAGGATTAAGAGCTTAGAGGACTAAGAAGGACTCAACGACGGGTACTTAAAAGCTGATAAGTTTGTTGACAACATTCTACATATTACTCACATAGGTGTTGACACACCTTTTTTGTAGTCATTTTGATTAAATAATTATTGGGTTTATTATTAGTTAAAATTTATTATTATGGGTGTAGACCTAAAATTTATCAAGCTTAATTAATTTGGTCCATTAATCAGTCTAGTCCAGTCCAGTTATACAGTCCAGTCAGTAATTGGGCTCAATCTAGTCCATTTAGGTGACTCCAGTCCATGGTAAAAGCGTGATTTACTTAGAAGATTTCCAATTATTTGTGATTTATCTTCAATTCAAGCAATTTGATCTTTGATTTAAATGAAAAGATAATTCCCGAAGCTAGTATACCCTATCTGATTAAATCATATATGATTACTGAATTAGGACTCTGATAATGCCCCAAAGTTTGGGAAAAATATTATAAAATTATAGGATGAACCATCTGGTTTTCAACAAACCGGCTAGTCAGTTGACTTTTCTCACTTTGCCATTTTTATCAAATATTATGCTTTATCTCCAGATCACATATCGAGATGGTCATCTTTATCATTTCTGGCGCCCCAAACCCTCTATAAATAGGGCCTTTGGGTTATAGTTTTTGGGATCAGTTTTTTCTCTCTAGAGCTTTTATACCATTTGTCCAATAGAACTAGTAGATCATCTCTTAAGAGAAATTAACCTTTCATATTCATTTCTATATACTCTCAGGTCACTTGCATTGTGGATCCCTCACGAAGTGTTTCCGAGTCTTCTAGGCAAGCGCACTCGCGAGGTATATTTATTGTTTTCTAGGCTAATAATAATATAGTAGTCTAGAGTAATCCCTTCCATGGGATCACATTTCATTTGCATAAAAAAACATCAACAAGAAATATTTTTGTTTCATTCATAGTTTGAGTCTAAGACAAAAGTATATGTAGCCTCCTGTAGGGACCGAGTCGAATTACGATGGTTTTGATTTTGATTTATCCGACCAGATAAGTACGCCATTTGACCCCTGCTGTCCAATTCAATCCAAACTATGAATTACGTTATGATTTTTTTTATTTGAATATTTATGTGTTAAAGGCTGAAAAATCAATAAAAATGAAGTCGAGACCGAAAGGCTATGGCGGGTGCCTAACACCTTCATGTCGTATAACTTAGTCCCCGAACCGATTTCCCTATTTTCAATAGATTAGTAGTCCTTAGGCATTTTAGAGTCTTTTTTTGGGTTTTTTTTTCTTATTTTCCTTTGTTTAATAAAATAAGATAGCGACTCTTATTTTCGGGGTCTAGGGATTTCTTTTGAGGCGGTTCGCTACAGTGGCGACTTTGCTGGGGATTAAAAACTAAGATGACTAGACTTGGAATTTTTTATAAGTTTTTGGCCTTCTATATTTCTTTTGTGGTGTTGTACAATGTGCTATAATTGTGGTAATTGTGCTTTTATTTTTGTGTCTCACACACACGCATGTTTGTTCATAATCCACCTACTTAAGGGCAATAGTTGAAACCCCCCGACTGCCTAGCTATCGGGACGAACTCAAATGTACTCTCGTTGCCAAGGCCCAGTACTAAAGGGGCCTCCTAATTTCTTAGTATATTAAATGACTTATGTACACGTACTAGTGATCACCCATTATTAACTACCAGAGTTACATGTGGGAGGTATGGAGTACAAGTTAAGTTGATGGAGTGAACATACACTGGCATTGAGAGAGAAACCATGCACCCTGGGCCATTTCAGTGTTCTACCCTTTTTGGGAGAATGTATGTTCTGGCCTATGGCATATTGGCAAGGGAAGCAACCAATATTCTGTAAGCTAGCTGGTAATCTCGCAAAAAGGGAAGGCTCTGACTACCCGGCAGTTTTGTTGACCTAGTAACCGGACGATTGGCCAGTTAATGTTATACTTGCAATTAGAACTGGCTGGCTTATGGCTAAACCCATTGACCAACTGGCCGGTTAATCCACTGGTCAACCAGACAGTTTGTCAGAAATCTAATCTGCCCACATATTTTCCAATCTAAAACCTCCCACCTACTGACCACCCAGCCGGTTAACCCACCAGGTTACCTGACGGTTAGTCAGAACCTTGACTTTCAAAAGTTAAACAAGACTCTAACCTCCCTTCTGACCAACCGGCATGTTAACCCACTGGGTAACCGGACGATTAATCAACACCCTGTCCTCTTCAGGATTTTTTGGAAATCCCAAAGTAACCCACTGACCAATGGGGTATTAACTTTCAAGTTCTATATGGGAGGTCTATGTGCTTAAATATTCAAAATTCTCTATACAGTTAAGGCTAAAAGAGGTCGTAATCGAGATTTTCAAAAAACTCACATGAACCCCGATGGCCGAAGAATACCCATAGTTGACAGATTTGGTCCGCATCATCGGTGAACTATAGAAGGATTTTCAAACTGGTTTTGTAGCCCTGGTAGATTAGCAGGCACGAACGTTCGAGGATATTGAAAACCTTAGAAAGCGGGGTACAAGAGAACAAGAAGGTGAATCTAAGGTTGGAAAAATGACAATAAAAAGAAAACGAAAATTGAATGGTAGTATGAGTCAAAAAAAGAGGAAAGAAAACATGCCGCCTAGAATGGAAGGACAAGTTGATCGTACGTAAGTCCAAGATTGCCCCCAATTAGAAGAACAGATAACCCACTAGACCCTAGCTCACTCACCCTAAACCCGGAACATCGATTTTCGCCCAAGTTCAAGATATCCAATATGGACAAGTTTGATGGAACCACGGACCCATGTCAAGATGTGCAGCGTGCGTTGGTCCCCTATGGAGTCAACCGCAATCAGTTAATCTAGTTTTTTCACCACACCTCTCAATGGTTCTTTACCCTAGATAAAGCCCAAGTCTGGACTTGGGAGGATGTAGTGTGGGAGTTTGTGAATTAATATCAGTACAATGCTAATTTGTACATTACCCTTAGAGACTTAGAGACCACCAAGCAGGAGCAAAAGGAATCAATACCCGTTTTTATCATGAAATGGAGAAACAAGGTTGCTCAGATGCTAAACTGCCCTACAAAAGAACAACAAGTGAACATAGTGAGGTATAATTTGTTAGCGGTATACCATGAGTACATTTTTGGACACTACCATACGTCATTCAAGTCTTTGATGAGATCCCTTGTGCATATCGAATATGCCATCAACAAGGGGACCATCTCTCGATAAATGAAGCTCGGAGTCTTTCGAGTTGGCGGCAGGAATTCCAATGCCCAACCTAAGCATGCCGATGCCAACAATGTCAAAAATGTCCGAGCACAATAAGTAGTGTCCTCGAAAGCAGGTACTGAACTGATAAGAAAGTTTACCCCACTAAATGCTCCATTGCCCAAAGTGTTAGAGCATTTGTTGAGAATGGGTATGATCTCCAAATTACCCCCCTATCCCACACTGGCAGTATCTGAGGGGTATTATGTCTAAGCTTTCAGCACATATCACTAGGGAAAAGGCCACCTTATAGAGAGATGCATCACCCTTCAACATGTCATTCAAGATCTTATTGACAAGGGTGAAGTCTCCCTTCCTGCCAAGCCCAATGTCAGAAAAGAACCCTTACCAGCTCATAGGGCTAATGTTGTCAATGATGTTCTATAGATCCTTTTACACCCATAACTCCAATCAGTCAATATGTTCCGTTTGTTTCTATTTATGATCATTTGCCAGAGTTTCGGTGATGTTATCTCGTAGGAAAAGTTAATTGAAGGTGAAGCCTTCTCTGTAGAATACGAGGATTATGATGAGGACACGGTCTTTGTGTTCAAGCCTAATACACTATGTCACATGTGACGAGGTCTAGTCTACTCTACCAGACCATCCCCAGCCAGTCGTGTCAGACCCGTTATTCTCTCAAGACCTGCCAGATAATGAAGTATTTGAGACAACTAAAGAAGACCCCAGCCAACATCTCTTTTTGGGAATTGCTATCAGCTTCTTACTCCCACAGACAGGCCTTGATCAAGCTGCTTAGTAAAGCCCAAATACTCATATAGACTCAACCAGATGAGCTATCCTATGTGCTCGAGGCTATTCATTACAGGAATTGTTTTTACATTTTTTGGAATCGATTTGCCAAGTTAGGACCAAGCCATGACGACCTGCTCCACATCAATATGGTGGCTCTTGCTAAAAGGGTTTTTTCAATCCTCATAGACAAAGGCTCTTTTAATCCCTTAGGATTTACCCCCATTCAGTCAAGCTATTTGAGCCTATGAAAACACCAGGTGAGAGTTCATTGGCACACTCAAGCTCTTTACGACAGTCAGGACCGCCAAGTTTGAAGTTTATTTTTAGGTATTCAATATTCTGCCGCCTTCAATCTCTTCCTTGGAAGGCCATGGATATATTCGCTCGAAGTGATCCCCTCTACACTAGATTCAAAGGTCAAGTTCGTACTTGATAAAGCTGTTTTTTTTATTATGGGAGATTCTCAGCTAGCTCTAATTAGACAGGAGGACAATGATAAGGACGGTGTTGTGATCCTGCATAAGTCGCTGGACCTACTTCTTAGTGGATTCAAGATCGACAGCCCAGTAAAATGTTTGGAATTTATGGAAGTTTGTCTAGTTGAAAAAATTTCTCAATTTTTTGCCTCATAGTAACACCATAATGCTCTTCCCCATGATGAGATTACTCCACTACCTCCCCGAAAAGGGTTTAGGCCGAAACCACCAGGGGCTTGCTAGCTTCCCCGTTCTAGAAAATAAGAAACACAAGTTTGGGTTGAGATACAGACCCACCAAGAAAGAGGAGATATAAGCTTTCAAGAGGATAGCTTATGCCAAGAAAGCCTGGGAGGAAGGACGACTTGTAGACTTTCATGCCATGTCTAAGGTCCCTATGCTGAATGGATATGTTGTGAAGGCCAGAAAGAGAGAAATGACCTTAATACGAATTTCCAGAGCCAGTCTACAACATAGAGACCGGAAAACTGACGAAATGGGAAATTTTATTATGACTATGAGCGGGTGGAGGATAAAGAACTGCCAAGTCTGATGAAACCGGGCAAGGATAATGCCTCGGATTGGATGGATTTTATGGAGCCAGTAGGGGCATGCTTCAACGATATGCACATCCTTCTGCTTATCCATTAGATGGACGACCAGACTACCGACCTGACATGCTTGATTACCTCAGCACTGGGTGACATGCAGAATTAAAAGATCGAATACAGACTGCTAGCTGTGGGGAGATCAGCGAGGACCGTCCGGATGTGGAGACCATTCCTAAATCGGATGACCCAGAATTCTTATGTTTATTTAGATAATATGAATTTGCTTGCTTATTATGTTCTCTCCATTTTTAATTGATAATCTGATGATCGATGTCGATTACTCTTTGGTTGCTGATCTAAGTTATGACGAATTAATCCACACGGTTAATGATGAATCAAAACTAATGGACAAAGAAGGAAAAAAATACATGAGAGAAATGATGAAAGAAATAGAAAATCGAGACTCAAATTGAGTCAAGCTAGTGGCAGAACAAAGAGTCAAGATCAACATACGCACGTCCAAAAATGTAAAAGATATAAAAATAGGGGTTAGCCTAGATGAGGAAGAAAGAGAGAAAATCAATGCACCCTAAAAGAATTCATAAACGTATTTGCTTGGTCATATAGTGACATACTCAGTATTGACGAGTCGATCACAGAACATCACTTACCTACTCTGCTAGAGGTTAAACTCATCAAGCAAAAACTCTGCAAGTTGAGACCTTAGTTGCACAAAGCGGGAACGGGGGCGGGGAAGCGTAAGCACCTGAAAGAATCTAAGGTTGGGAGCGGCTTGAACAAATAAATGTGTAAAATAGTATTTCCATTTGCTGAATATAGTTTACACGAGAGAGAGAGAGAGAGAGTGATTGACAAGCTCTGCTCTCTCAAGGAGGGTAGTCTGCAACAACAAACAATGAGACTTATGGAGTCGAAGGAACAGAGAAATAAGGAATAGAGTCGAAAAGGGCTTGATTTTCAGATACTATGTCACTTGTTCCATGCATCTCAGTCCAGTTGACAGGATCGAGTTCCCATATGAGCTTGGGACGAGATCCCATGGAGCTCCTAACTTGGGATCGCAAGAGCGAGTTTCCGAGAAAGAAGCGTCACCATATGAGGAGTTTCCTGCAACTAAGGTTGAGACCCTAGTGGTATCTCAAAGTCAAAGATAAGGTTATGAAACTCCACATAGGGTTTATCAAGGTTATTAAGTACGCTACTCGGTTGGTTAATATAATGCCCGTTTCTAAAGTGACTGGAGAAGTCCGAATATGTGTTGACTACCGAGACGTTAACCAAGCTTCTCCCAAGGATGATTCATTTTACCTTCCCATCATTGACATGATCATAGACAACATTGCAAAGCATAAGTTAATTTCCCTTGTAGAATTCTTCTCGGCATATAATCGGATATAGATGGCTCCCGAGGATTAGGAGAAAATAGCCTTCGCCATACTATGGGGCACAATTTGCTACACAGTAATGCCCTTCGGATGGATAAATGCCTACATATGAACGAGCCACTATTACCCTCTTTCATGATATGATCCATAAAGAAGTAGATATGTACATAGATGATAAGATCATTGTCTCCAAGAAACGGGAATATCACTGCATAGTTTTGAGGAAGTATTGTAAGAGATTAAGGTAGTATAATGTGAAGCTCAACCCACAGAAGTGTGTGTTTGGGGCCACAACCAGTAAGCTACCAGGGTTCATGTTAGTAAGTGAGGCATAAAAGTCGTCTCAGCTAAAATTAAGGCCTTAGTGAAGATGCCCCTACCAAGGAGTGAGAACGAAATTCGGGATTTCCTAGGTAGAATCCAGTACATCTGTCGATTTATATCTTAGTTGACTATGATCTACGAGCCAATCTTTAAGTTGTCGAAGAAAGATTCAACCAAAGAGTGGAACCCCTTGCCAAGAAGCATTTGATAAGATTAGGAAATATGTGAGTAGCCCTCAGAGTTTTAAGCCCTCATGTATCCGGTAATCCTTTATTACTTACTTAACCGTGACCGATACTACAACCGGAGCGATGTTGGCTCAAATCCTAGACAATTCACCAATAGAGCCATCTACTACGTCAATAAAAAGTTAACATGTATAGAGATGAACTATTCAGCTTTGGAGAAGATATGCGTGTCACTAGTCTGAGTAACACAGAGATTATGACACTACATATTGGCTACCCCATGAGATTGCTGGCTAGAATGGATCCAATGAAGTTCTTATTTGAGAGGCCGATCTTATCCAATCCCACGGCAAAGTGGCTCTTGATGTTTTTCGAGTTCGTCATCACATAGTCACCCAGGAGTCCATAAAAGGAAAGTCGTGGCAGACATGATAGCAGGTTCTCCAACAGAGGATACCAGTGATTGGGAAGCAAGGTTCCCAGACGAGGAAGTTTGTGTTGTAGAATCTGAGGCCAGATGGCAGTTATATTTCGATGGAGCCGCGAACAGCAAAGGATTTGAGATAAGAATACTACTAATCTTACTACACGGGACCCACACTCATATAGCCATCAAGTTGAGTTTCGACGGTACTAACAATACCGTAAAATACAAAACATGCATCATCGCTTTAAAAATAGTCCTGAGCTTAGGAGTTAGAGAAAGTACAGTGTACGAGGATTCAGCCCAGATCATCCATCAGATACAGGGGATGTGGAGAATTAGAGATGAATATCTATAAGCATACCATGCCCATTTAAAGACAGTTGTAAACAAGTTCGAAGATGGAGAGTTCCAGTACCTGCCTCGACTCAAGAATAATTTCGCTGATGCTTTATCAACCCTTGCGTCGATGGTGAAGATACCAGAAAATCAGGAAGTAGAGCCATTTGTGATTCAAAAAAGGAATCGACCATCCTACTATTTTCATGATCGCCACTGTAGAGCAAACCGGGATAGAAGAACCGTGATACATGGATATCCAAAACCAAATCCGAGATGGTGAATATCCCGAAGGAGCTTCCGACACTACCTCTAATATTAACACACACAATTACACCTCTATGTGCAAGTGATTATATGTTATAACCTTAGATGAGCAAACATCCTAGATCCTTGTTAGTGTATTCCTTAGATATAAAATAAATGACCCACTCTTGAGGTACCGTCTATATCTACTTGTTGAACACCCAACAGAGACAACTTTATGCTCAGAAATTGCACTTCACAATCCTTATACCATTATTTAATCATGTACTTATTTTCGTCTCTAAGTTCTATAATTATATTAAACTTTAGGAGACAATTTTGAAATCATTTTAAACTTTAGGGATCAATCTTAAAGATTATTAAGATTTAGGGGCTGATTTAAAATTTTATTAAACTTTAACTTTACAAATCAATTAAAATTTATCCCTAAAGTACTGCCGCCGCACATTACGCCTAATGAACAGCTGCCGAAAGTTACCCCAGTGAATAGCCGCTCTAAAATTGGACACACTTCGGCATGGATTTACTCTAAACTAATGAATCTTGCAAATGCTTGAAGGGTAAAAAGAAAAGAAAATGACAAACCTGATTGGTTTCACATAAAAGTCAACATAACACAAATTCAAAAATAATCCATGAAGAGCAGGTGACAACTTTAGACATTAAACACTTCAGAAAATTTATTCATACATATTAGGGTTACAGTTTTAGCATAAACTGCTCTGATGCCACTTGCTTAATTTAGCTCAACGTTTTATGCTAGAGATCTAGAGCATCATAGTATGAAATATATGCGAGAATATAATAATTATGCTCCAATTCCACTTGTTCAACTTAGCTCTACTTTTTATGCTAGAGATCTAGAGCATCATAGTATGAATTATGTGTGAGAGTATAATAATGTGCCGTTTGAAGCCATATTTCAGTATGATCAATTAGAACAATTATCCACACACTCACTAATATGGCTAGGGTAAGATCTCTCTCGCACTCTCCTTTTAGAGCTAAAATAAAATCATGTAGCACTTAGTGGGGCGTGCTATCACTTATATAAGGATAGGATAGGGACCTAGCCGTAATAGGATTCCACCCATTAGTAGCCCACATAACTAAACCGGCACTATACTCATACCGTACCACATAATAATAACATGAGTTGAACCATAATTCAAATACTTTAAAGATCACTTAAAACTTCGGCTTACAGACCATGTATCTACAATCACACGTCTAGTCCATTCTAGAAAATCAAAATATTACAAGTAGTTGCAGTCCATAATTAAAAAAGCTAACAAATCCTCTTGCTAAACTTTCTTCTTTTTTCCTTTCTGAGTTATATGGTGGAGGGGTTTATCGAGGAGGATTCCAACTTCAAAAACATCATACTTAGCAATGTAGATATCTTTAGTTGTTGACCAAAAAAAAAAAAAAACCTTAAATTGATTCCAAGTTATGCATTTAGAAGGGGTGAGCATGGTCGGTTGGAGGTAAATGTTACTCCTCAGTTTGAAATTTTTTAAAACGAACCGAGCCAAACACTATTAGTTAGGATGATTTGATTTAGTTGGTTTAAAACGGTTCAGTTTAAAATGGTTCTATTTAGATCGGTTTGCGCCCACTTAAAAAACTTGTCTCTTTGCAAATCTACTATTAGCCCAAACATTAATTAAAACTGAATATTTCTCTAAATTGCACATAATATTTTTACATTTGATGTCTAAGTACTTGTGTTAACATAAGGTAAAAGTACTATTTTAGATATATTACAACAAAAACTCAATGTTGCCTTTCTCATTGTTACACAAGAAACAATGGGTAAATGTACAAGAGATATTGATCAATAGACTTTTCTATTATAATTGTTCTTATTATTTTCTTTTCCTTTTACTTTCAAGGTTTTGCTTATTTATAATTTCTTAGTACCATTTCTGTGAAAAATATTAATGAATGTTACTAAAAATAAATTAATATATCATGGTTCGGTTCGGTTTGGTTTGTGATATGTTTCAAAAGGGAAACCTTGAACAGAACCGAGGTCAGTTTGAGAAATGTGGAATCGAACTGTTAAGATTTTTGAACAGTTTGGATTAAATCAGTTCGATTTGGTCGGTTTCAGCAGTTCTGATCGGTTTGAACGATATGGTGCTCACATTTAGTATTTCGCAAAAATATTCAAGTACACAATAACATTGTGCTCTTTTTTAAGTTTTCTTGGACTCGTTAATTCATTTCTTTTTCTTTCCTTTTATACTTAAGTAAAGCATAGCCCCTTTTGAGAGTTACATCGTAGAAAATTGGATTACTAATGGATTGTAAATGGATCAAAACAAATAAGGTAAAACTTATCACCTGCCAAACAACCACACCTAATTCCACTTGTCAGTCTAGCAACCAAATAAACCCAACAAAGCCAACCTAGAGATGTCAAAAGGGCCGGGCGGCCCGCGGGCTGGCCCGCGGGCTGGCCCGACCCGACCTGACCCGTTTTTTGCCCAGGCTGGCCCGGCCCTCAAGTGAACAGTAGCGGCCCTAAAATAAAAGGCTTTGGACTTGGGCTTGGACCAGGCCGAGGTCTTACCCAAAACAGCCCGGCCCGAAAAAAGCCCAAATGCAGCCCAAAATTGGCCCGCATGGCGCCTCGGTTTGGCCCCATTTTAGGCCCGGATTTCGGCCCTTTTATGGCCCCAAATTTGGTCATATTCTGACTCTAAAGTGGGTTGGCCCACTTATTTTCAAATTTTGTTTTCCCTCCCCTTTTCCCCCCAACGGCCATATTCCCCAATAATTCCGAAAATTCCACTTTTACCCCCCCAACAACAATATAACGGCTAGTTTGGGGGGTATTTTGGTCCAAGTTAATTTTTCCAAATCTTTTAAGGGTTTTTACAACTTTTACCCTCCCCAACAACTATAAACGGCTAGTTTTAAGGGGCATTTTGGTCTTTATGGACTTTTAAAAATCTATAAATTCACACCCTTTCTTTCAAAATTTTCACACCAATCTTCTTACTCTCTCTTATCTAAACATTCTACATTTCTACAAGCTTTGCTACTATTTTCCTCTCCAATTACTACTCTTGCTCACTATTCTTGTTTACTAATTAGTACTCTTGCTAATTACTACTCATGTTTACTAATTACTACTCGTGCTAAATTCTAATTACTAATTATTCCTCTTATTCATTTGTTACTCTCTAATTATTTTGTTTACTAATTAGTAATTAGTGAATTCTTATTTATTAATTACTATTACCAAATTATTTTTAATTACTAACTCCGGCCAATTTTGAATTACTAATTACTCTTATTCCCTAGTTACTCTTTAATTCTTTTTAATTGTTATTTCTAATTACTTATTACTACTCTAGTTTTATTTTTCAATCTAGTTAAAAAGTTTAGCGTCAAATATGGCTGGACTACTGAAGAAATTCAACCGTGGATCATCATCACGAAAAACACCACCACCAGGTCAAGCACCACCACCAGCACAAGCACCACCACCACCGTCATCACGAACATCAATCCAAGCACCACCACAACCATTCGTTCCTGGACGAATGAGTACAGGCTGTATGATAGATACCCAATCCAATTGGGAGTTCAATCAAAACATTCCAGATATTGATTACACGCCTTCACAAGATAGCTCGCATTTTAGTCAAGGACGCAGCTCGGTTGGCGAAGCTACTACTCTGTGGCATGATGTTAACCCGATGATCGATCATGATGGAGAAGGGCCGAGCAATACTTCCGGTAATCAGCAAGAAGTCCAAAAGGTGAAAAAAAAATCGAGTGTTGAAATCATTTTGATGAAATTACGGTGGAAGGTGGTGCCCGAAAAGCTCGATGTAAGTACTGTGGTAAATTATTTTCTACTGGTTGTGGTAATGGACATCTTAACAAGCATTACCCTCAGTGTGCACCTCGAAGCAGCCACGTCGAACCTACCCAAACACAGTTATCTTTTGATGGTAAGTTGTTTGTTTATAATCAACGAGAACAAAGAGACGGTCTCTCTGAATTTGTTATTTACGATAAACAAGCCTTTAGTTTTTCCGATAGTGCTAAGCACACTAGATATATGAACACCCACGTGCAACCTTTGTACAAAAGGTTCATAGAAATACAACTAGATCCGATGCACTCCGGCAGTATAAGGCTGCTAAAGCACGCCCAGTGTTGTTAAAGGCACAGGCGCACCTAAGACGCAAAAGGTCCCTAGAGCCTAGGCGCAAGGCGCAGGCGCGCGCCTTTTCGAAGCGAAGCTCAATATTAAAATAAAATAAATAAATAATACATTAAAACAATAAATTATGTTAAAAAAAATAAGAACTTGACAATTAACAAACTTCCAAAACTCCCACTGGGAAGATTATAAACCATCAATTACATCACCATTAACCCCATATATCATGAATTTTCACAGCATATCATCTCAATTCTCACAGCAAACATAAGTTTTCAAAGTGTCATTGAATGGGGGAAAACAAAAAGCAGGAGATTTACAGCGGATCAAATGACTTTCAAAGACTAGAAACCAAAACAGAGAGAAAGATTCTTCAAGAATGGAAAGAGTCAGAACACAAACCTGCGGAGCAACCAGAGCAGCAGCTGCGAAGGGGACCTATGACTGAGGTGCAGGCGGCTGAAGCAGCGCCAGCGACTGGGAAGTGCGCCGGCAAGCTACGATGAGAGCTGCGACGAGTACGGGAGATGCTCCGGCGAGCTGCGACAGGAGCTGCGATGGTTCACGGGCAGACGGCGACAAACTGAGATTTGGGTCTTACCGTCTTGGGTCGCGAGGTAAGAGACCGTGAGAGACTGAGACTACGACGGGTCACGGGCCGATGGCAACGAACTCAGATTTGGGTCTTCCCATCTTGGGTCGCGAGGTGAGAGAATGTGAGAGAGCTTGGGTGAAAAAAATCAGAAAAGGTGTTTTGATTTGGTAAAGACAAACATGAAGATCCAACAACTATTCACAGCCTTGCGCCTAGCTTGGCGACGCGCCTAGCGCTTTAGCGCCTGGGCGCACGAGGCGACGCGCCTAGCGCCTTGGCGCCTGGGCGCACGAGGCGCGCGCCTCCTTGAATGCGCTGAGCCTAGGCCTAGGCGAGGCGCGCTGTGTGAGCCTAGCTGAGCCTGGCGTCTAAGCGCGCTTTTTATAACACTGAGCAAGCCTGATCGATTATTTCGATAATTTTGACGGTAAAGTTAGTCTTACTTCTGATATTTGGCAATCTTTGTTTACTTTTGTTAGTTATAGTTGTGTGACGGCCCATTGGATTGATGCAGATTGGATTATGAACAAGAGGATCATCGCTTTCAAACTCTTTCCTTTTCCGCATGATGGAATTAATGTTGCTACTATTATAATTAATGCATGTACCACGTTTAAATTAAAGAATAAGATTATGAGTATTAGTTTTGATAATGCTACTAACAATACATTTGATATTGATGCTTTAGAGGAGAGCCTCAAACCTGTAATTTCTGGTAAATTATTTCATGTTCGTTGTGTTTGTCATATAATTAATTTAATTGTTCAAGATGGTTTAGCTGCTGCATGAAAACTTCTTCTGAAAATGAGGGGTATGACAGCATATGTTAATAGTTCGGCTCCGAGAACACAACAATTTTAAACGTTGTGTAGTCAATATAATATGCCTCGCAGGAAACCAATTACAGATGTGGTCCATAGGTGGAACTCTACGTATCATATGTTTTTACATATTCTGGCATACAAAGAAGTCTATACACATTTTCTACTAATGTCGTTCCCAGTCGGCTTGCCAACTCACCTGGAATGGCAGATGCACACACCTAGCTGAATTTTTTGAGGTATTTTACACGTCTACCAATTTATTGTCTGGCACGTACTATCCCACCTCTCTTCTCGCTGTAATAGAAATTCTCAAGATGGCTACAATATTAACAAAATGAAGATATATAGGACCCTTTTAGGAAATAGTAAAAGTAATGGATAAAAATTTTAATAAATATTGGAGTGAACTGACACATGTGCAGCTAAGACCTATGCCCCGAGACCAGCATACAAGGCCACACCAAAGCAAATTACCACACGTCACAGCCACTGATAGTAGCGTCGAAAGTGCCCACCACTGACAGTCCATCACTCACCTTCTCCCACCGCTGAACACCACCAGCAAACTGACTCACCTCCAATCCTTGCAACCTCCATAACCACAAATAACCTCAAGGTTCCACCACCACACCTCCCTACGCCAGACCGCCATACACAGCCCAAAAGCCCTACCAACCGGAGCACTAACCTTCCACTAAACAACACCCACCACCACCGCCAATTTTTTTCCAATAACCTTTCTGTAAAAAAAAAAAGGGAGGGGGGCGACTAGGGGGAGGTGGAAGACAACCCTAGAAGAGAAAGAAGAAACCCTTTTGAACAGACTAGCTCACCATCTCCACCCCGGCAGTGCCACCACGCCTGCCAAACCATATGGAGCTCCACCCCGTTTTATAGCAATTCAGCCCACCACACCAACGCATAGTAACCCATCACAACCGCACACCACACACTCTGATGCCCATCATGGTGCTCAACCCACAGCCATAAACATAGCAAGATTCCAGCCACAAGGAGGGCCACAAAAGAAAATGAAAACACATTGACTAGAAATTAAACAAACCAACAAGGCATCCTACATTACCACGCCACTACATATCGGAGGAAACCAATTATGCTGACGGAGAAGAGAGAGGGAGGCTATTATTAAAGAGAAGGATTTTTTTACCGTAGAGAGAGAAAAAGAGAATTACAAGTTGCTTTAATAATTTATCTTTGAATAATCTTATGGTTGTTAGTTATTCTATTACTTAGACTCTGTTTGACAATACTTTCAATTTTGGTTTTCAGTTTTAAAAAAAAACTAATAGCAGTTTAAATTTTTTTTTTTACAAAAACAAGTGAATGTTTGATAACTCTTTTGTTTTTGAGTTTTTTTTTTTGTGTGGTGGTTTGCGGTGGCGGTGGTGGGGCGTAGCGGTGGTCGACGGTGGTGGTGGCCGGCGGGTCACCGCCGGCGGTTGGCGGTGGCTGCCGGCGGTGGGAAGGTGGTGGTGGTCTAAAAAAAAACCAAAACTGAAAATTGAAACTCATTTTTGGAGTTTTCAAAAACAGCATTAGTTTAAAAACTGATTTTTTAAATTGAAGAAAAAAAAAGAAAAATGGATACCAAACGCGTTTATTTTTTCCAGTTTCCAAAACTAGGAAAAAAAGAGTGTCAAACGGGGCCTTAGTTGGTAGGTCAGTTTGTTGGCTTTTATATTATGTTATTTACCTTTTGTGTAGGCTAATTGTGCTACATTGGTATGTGCCGTACGAGAATATTGTTATCCATGTATGTCTGGGTCTATTTCCTTATCTTTATGGACTTGATGTAATGCTTTGTAATTTTTTCTCTATGTATATATTTCTATTATTTTGTGTGTCGAAAAAAGAATAAACTTTAAGCCTCTCATTTATTCTAAAACAAGTGGAAGAGAGACCAAAGATTAAGGAAGAACCACCGTAGACCTTAAAGCCATTGTAGGCATCACCATTATGCCCCACCTGATTGAAGACAACAAAAGAGAAGACAGATCACACTCTTCAGATGTCGCAAAAGATCACACGCTTCAGTACCTTGAAGTTCCTTTTTTGGTCAAGTATATATTGTACAATTATTCAGTCATTTGTCTCGATTATTTAGGACCGGCAAATCTGGATGAGCTGAATTTTATAATACAATGTCTAACGGTCTTCAACGATCGGAACTATTTGCCTCTAAGGTTCTTATTCCTTCTCTTGGAGGGGTAAATCAGCATGCAAAATGCTTAGTGATTTTGCTTTGATAGTACTACATTGAATGAGTTCCCCCTTAACCATAATTGGTTCACGAAGGATATTTTCACCATAAAAGCCTATCCTTTGCGCTCATTGCTCCTAGCTCATTGGTTTCAGATTGAAGCAACCGGAAATGTCAAATGTCTTGAACTTCTATCCGCCTACCAAGAAGGCTGGTATACCCGTCTATACCTAGGCACCGTGCTAGATGGAAAAAGAAATATTTTTTTTGGTGAAGAGACAAAGGAATTTTGAACTTGGAAGTTATGGCAGATAACAAAAAAATGTCTTACAACCAATGAGTTACTATTTGCCTCTAAGGTTCTTATTCCTTCTCTTGGAGGGGTAAATCAGCTAGCCATAATTAAGTTTGAGCTTAAAGTATTTTTGTTTTGTTTTTTTTCCTTGTACATGTGATAGAATAGACCCAAAAAAATTAAATATAATATGAATCCATCAGGGTTGTTACCAATTTTTGCACTGAGTGTAACTTAGCGACGGATAAGTTAGCTCAGCATAATTCTCGGAAGTAAAAATTGTTCTCTAGGCGTATTTGCTTGTGGAAACTGCTTACTCTTGTAATTAATTTTATATTTTGAAGTACAATTTTTCGTATTGAACCCAAAAAAGCACAACATGAAAAATACTTTTTTTTACTTAGTCTTATCAAGAGATATATAGGTCGATCTTTAAACCAAAATTAGTTATAGCCAACCGTCTCATAGCTTGCAATTAAAGCGAAAAACCATATACCGACCCCCTCTACTTCAACTTAGGGAAGCCAAGCAATAAAGAAACAAGGCATGCCTAACAGTTAAACAGCCGAAATTTGGCCCTACTACAAAAGAATGTAAAGCAGTTGCATTGAATGGTCTAATTAGGATGGAGTTGTTTCGGCAAATCTTCACCTTATTAATTGTCACTAAAAAGGCATCAAAGACAACTTGCGGAGGATCAGCAATAAGCCTACCGTATAACTAGCCATAATACGTACTACCAAAGGAGGCCGCTATTTTTAACCTTGCAAACTCAAAGCGCTCACGGAAAATAACTCATTGATTGCAGAACAAGGTTGTTCCAGTAAACTCGCCGTCGAATCAAGACTCCTAATGCCTATATAAAGCTCACCTCTAGTCTTTCCAACCAGTATCCGAGTCCTTCCACCAGCGTTGCACAGCAATGGCTGAATCCCAACTAGTTGCAAGCCACCGAGCTGATGCAGAGATTTTTCATGGTGAAGTCTGCAAGGAGAGAATTCAAAAGCTATTGGAGGACTTCTCACTCCCGAAAGGCTTGCTGCCGCTGGAAAATTTTGAGGAGATGGGTTTCAACCGATCTTCAGGATTTTTGTGGCTGAAGCAGAAGAAGAAACAGGTACACAAGTTTAAGGGAATTAGCAACACTGTTATGTACGAGCCTGTAATCACAGCATTTGTAGAGGACCGTCGCTTTCAGAAGGTGACGGGTGTAAAATCCAAGGCGCTTCTGGTTGCAGTCAAAATCTCTGACATGTTTATTGAAGATCCTGCTTCCGGGATGATCTCTTTTGGAACCTCAACTGGCATTTCCCGTGCACATCCAATCTCAACATTTGAGCTTGAAGATGAGAATGGTGACGCCCAGAACAGTGAAAGCTGAACTTTTTTCAGTAAGTCTTACAGATAGCCTTTAAGAAAATAATTCAAAATTTAGGGTTATGGAATTAGCACCACTTGTTAGTTGAAAGAAAGAAGGTGAGCTCTCTTTTTATGGCTTCCCCTAAGACGAGTGTCTTCGAGTTTTAATCATTAATACTTCGGAAATTATTGCAGTTAGATCGGATCAGTTACAGATGGGATGTAAAATCGACCGATCAGAGATCTGTATCACTTCTTTTTTTTATTAGTAAAATATTACACCAATATAATCACTTCTTTTTATTTATTAGTCGAATATTACACCAATATAATATCTAAAGAAAAACGGACATTTTACACCGTGTCTGACACTGACGGGAATACCAAACACCACAATTTTCAGAATAACTAGTTTTGGATCCTGAAGGGTACCGCTAAGTTCATTTCTATGTCTTATTATAGTCATGTTTAAGTAAGTTTCAAGCATATTTTGCCATCATAAAATATTAAAAGACCAACTAATAAACCACAAAAAAAAAAGTCATACTTGAAATCAGATAATAGGGTAGTGCAAGCTCCCAAAGAACAAAAGGGAACGGCTTTCATCTTTTCATCCACTTGGATCCAATCAACATGAGATTGCCTCACGTCCAACAACTTCCATGCACATACTCATCAAGTGAAAAATTCGTCTTCTACGTTAGATTACCTTCGTCAAAGAGACCCGTCTCCCTCTTGGTTTGGTAGAAGATAATTGGAACAAAGGGTAAGAATACAATCTATCATTCGGATTTGCCCTAGTCTTTTGATTTTATGAAACAACTTCAACTTTCCCTAATATTCCATCATGACCCTCAAATTCAGTTAAAAAATAGATGTCTAACTCTTCTGCAAAAGCTGCCCGACACGGGATTAGAAAGTTAAAAATTAATTGAAAATATCCAGACACCGCGTGTGTGGTGTCCGACATGTGTCCTGAGGTGGCTGGATGTCGGTAGGCGTCTAACATGATATCTAGACCTAAAAGAGGTGTATTTGCTTCCTAGAATAATACATAAGGAGGCAAATTAATCTGTACATATAGTATGAATGAAAAGACCCAACAACTCCAAGCCCATTGATAAACTCTCATGTAAGAAAAAAGCTGAAATTAAATGCCATATTATTCATAACACCGGGAAAATGACACTGAGGAGCTCTCCCAGACCTGGAGCCCAAGAGTATAGTGTTCTCGGAGACATCCATGCACCTCACCAAGAAATCCACAAAGTGTGTTGGGACGAGGTATTTCTACTAAAAACTTCACTTTGGGAAAGGATTTGAGAATTTGCTTTAACCACCTCTCTTCTTATTGTGTCAAGAACTTTGACATCTCTCTCTCTCTCTCTCTCACACATACTTTTTACGGCCACTCTAGGCAGCTACGAAGGCTCGCCAGAGTAGCAGCCAGAGCAACAATAACTATATAAGGGGGTGATTCCACAGCAGGCTGCTCAGTAAGGGGCTGTTTGATGAAACTGAAATTTAAGTGCTAAAAAAGTTAAGCACTGAATTCGTAAAACTGAAAACTTTAAGCGACTGAATTTTTACTGAAAAATAAGTTAACATGTTTGGTAAACTAAAAGCAGATGTTTGAATATTATTTATTTACAAATCTATCAATTTTATCAAAATTATGCACTTGTTTATGTACTTTATAACTTTTCTTGGGAGCCTAAAATCGTGTTGGTGGTGGTGATGGCAGTGACGATGGAGTAGTAGTGGTGGTGGCGGCGGCGGCGAAAAGGTGCCACTGGTGGCGGTAATGGTGTGTGAAGGCGTGATATTAGTAATTGCGATGATAGTGATAGACGGCAACATAGCGGTCATGACAGTGGTTGTACTGTGGTGAATCTTTAGATGATTTTGACAGAAATTGACGTGGTGACAACAACGACGGTATGGTGAAGGTGGCGGTGTCCTTGTGGTGGTGACAGTGACTAGGTCGTGGTAATTGTGGTGGTGGTAGCAAAAGAAAATAATGGTTGTAGTGGTGATTGTATTGTCGTGGAGGCGGTGTTGTCAAATTAATTGACGCGGCATTGTGATGGTAATTTTTTTTATGTAAAAATATGTTAAATAACTTTTAACCATCTCACTTAGAATTAAGTGATCAGCATTAAGTAAATCAACCCTTATTTAAAATTTTAGTCTATTTTTTGCAGGGATTAATTTTTTAAGTGATATAAGGTTTAGCGTTATCAAACGCACTTAATTGAAAATTATTAAAAATTTTAAATTTTAAGTGCTTAATTGCGTTATCAAACACACCCTAAGAGTTCAAACGAAGTGGGGGAATCCTAAACAAAAAAAGGAGATCATGACCTAATTAAAAGATGTTAAATTCAAACCTTTTCTCTAAAGTATACCCATTACCTAATGATAGTTGTCAGTATCCATGTATGTCTGGGTCTATTTCCTTATCTTTATGGACTTGATGTAATGCTTTGTAATTTTTTCTCTATGTATATATTTCTATTATTTTGTGTGCCGAAAAAAGAATAAACTTTAAGCCTCTCATTTATTCTAAAACAAGTGGAAGAGAGACCAAAGATTAAGGAAGAACCACCGTAGACCTTAAAGCCATTGTAGGCATCACCATTATGCCCCACCTGATTGAAGACAACAAAAGAGAAGACAGATCACACTCTTCAGATGTCGCAAAAGATCACACGCTTCAGTACCTTGAAGTTCCTTTTTTGGTCAAGTATATATTGTACAATTATTCAGTCATTTGTCTCGATTATTTAGGACCGGCAAATCTGGATGAGCTGAATTTTATAATACAATGTCTAACGGTCTTCAACGATCGGAACTATTTGCCTCTAAGGTTCTTATTCCTTCTCTTGGAGGGGTAAATCAGCATGCAAAATGCTTAGTGATTTTGCTTTGATAGTACTACATTGAATGAGTTCCCCCTTAACCATAATTGGTTCACGAAGGATATTTTCACCATAAAAGCCTATCCTTTGCGCTCATTGCTCCTAGCTCATTGGTTTCAGATTGAAGCAACCGGAAATGTCAAATGTCTTGAACTTCTATCCGCCTACCAAGAAGGCTGGTATACCCGTCTATACCTAGGCACCGTGCTAGATGGAAAAAGAAATATTTTTTTTGGTGAAGAGACCAAGGAATTTTGAACTTGGAAGTTATGGCAGATAACAAAAAAATGTCTTACAACCAATGAATTACTATTTGCCTCTAAGGTTCTTATTCCTTCTCTTGGAGGGGTAAATCAGCTAGCCATAATTAAGTTTGAGCTTAAAGTATTTTTGTTTTGTTTTTTTTCCTTGTACATGTGATAGAATAGACCCAAAAAAAATTAAATATAATATGAATCCATCAGGGTTGTTACCAATTTTTGCACTGAGTGTAACTTAGCGACGGATAAGTTAGCTCAGCATAATTCTCGGAAGTAAAAATTGTTCTCTAGGCGTATTTGCTTGTGGAAACTGCTTACACTTGTAACTAATTTTATATTTTGAAGTAAAATTTTTCGTATTGAACCCAAAAAAGCACAACATGAAAAATACTTTTTTTTACTTAGTCTTATCAAGAGATATATAGGTCGATCTTTAAACCAAAATTAGTTATAGCCAACCGTCTCATAGCTTGCAATTAAAGCGAAAAACCATATACCGACCCCCTCTACTTCAACTTAGGGAGGCCAAGCAATAAAGAAACAAGGCATGCCTAACAGTAAAACAACCGAAATTTGGCCCTACTACAAAAGAATGTAAAGCAGTTGCATTGAATGGTCTAATTAGGATGGAGTTGTTTCGGCAAATCTTCACCTTATTAATTGTCACTAAAAAGGCATCAAAGACAACTTGCGGAGGATCAGCAATAAGCCTACCCTATAACTAGCCATAATACGTACTACCAAAGGTGGCCGCTCTTTTTAACCTTGCAATCTCAAAGCGCTCACGGAAAATAACTCATTGATTGCAGAACAAGGTTGTTCCAGTAAACTCGCCGTCGAATCAAGACTCCTAATGCCTATATAAAGCTCACCTCTAGTCTTTCCAACCAGTATCCGAGTCCTTCCACCAGCGTTGCACAGCAATGGCTGAATCCCAACTAGTTGCAAGCCACCGAGCTGATGCAGAGATTTTTCATGGTGAAGTCTGCAAGGAGAGAATTCAAAAGCTATTGGAGGACTTCTCACTCCCGAAAGGCTTGCTGCCGCTGGAAAATTTTGAGGAGATGGGTTTCAACCGATCCTCAGGATTTTTGTGGCTGAAGCAGAAGAAGAAACAGGCACACAAGTTTAAGGGAACTAGCAACACTGTTATGTACGAGCCTGTAATCACAGCATTTGTAGAGGACCGTCGCTTGCAGAAGGTGACGGGTGTAAAATCCAAGGTGCTTCTGGTTGCAGTCAAAATCTCTGACATGTTTATTGAAGATCCTGCTTCCGGGATGATCTCTTTTGGTACCTCAATTGGCATTTCCCGTGGACATCCAATCTCAACATTTGAGCTTGAAGATGAGAATGGTGACGCCCAGAACAGTGAAAACTGAACTTTTTTCAGTATGTCTTACAGAGAGCCTTTAAGAAAATAAATCAAAAATCAACATTTTAGCACCACATGTTAGTTGAAAGAAAGAAGGTGAGCTCTCTTTTTATGGCTTTCCCTAAGAGGAGTGTCTTCGAGTTTTAATCATTAATACTTCGGAAATTATTGCACTTAGATCGGATCAGTTACAGATGGGATGTAAAATCGACCGATTAGAGATCTGTATCACTTCTTTTTTTTATTAGTAACATATTACACCAATATAATCACTTCTTTTTATTTATTAGTCGAATATTACACCAATATAATATCTAAAGAAAACGGACATTTTACACCGCGTCTGACACTGACGGGAATACCAAACATCACAATTTTCAGAATAACTAGTTTTGGATCCTGAAGGATACCGCTAAGTTCATTTCTATGTCTTATTATAGTCATGTTTAAGTAAGTTTCAAGCATATTCTGCCGTCATAAAATATTAAAAGACCAACTAATAAACCACAAAAAAAAAGGTCAAACTTGAAATCAGATAATAGGGTAGTGCAAGCTCCCAAAGAACAAAAGGGAACGGCTTTCATCTTTTCATCCACTTGGATCCAATCAACATGAGATTGCCTCACGTCCAACAACTTTCCATGCACATACTCATCAAGTGAAAAATTCGTCTTCGACGTTAGATTACCTTCGTCAAAGAGACCCGTCTCCCTCTTGGTTAGGTAGAAGGGAATTGGAACAAAGGGTAAGAATACAATCTATCATTCGGATTTGCACTAGTCTTTTGATTTTATGAAACAACTTCAACTTTCCCTAATATTCCATCATGACCCTCAAATTTAGTTGAAAAATAGATGTCTAACTCTTCTGCAAAAGCTGCCCGACATGGGATTAGAAAGTTAAAAATTAATTGAAAATATCCGGACACCGCGTGAGTGGTGTCCGACGGTGTGTCCTGAGGTGTCTAGATATCGGTAGGTGTCTAACATGATATCTCGACCTAAAAGAGGTGTCTGTGCTTCCTAAAATAATACATAAGGAGGCAAATTAATCTGTACATATGGTATGAATGAAAAGACCCAACAACTCCAAGCCCATTGATAAACTATCATGTAAGAAAAAAGCTGAAATTAAATGCCATATTATTCATAACACCGGGAAAATGACACTAAGGAGCTCTCCCAGACCTGGAGCCCAAGAGTATAGTGTTCTCGGAAACATCCATGCACCTCACCAAGAAATCCAAAAAGTGTGTTGGGACGAGGTATTTCTACTAAAAACTAAACTTTGGGAGAGGATTTGAGAATTTGCTTTAACCACCTCTCTTCTTATTGTGTCAAGAACTTTGACATCTCTCTCTCTCACATACACACACACACACACTTTTTACGGCCACTCTAGGCAGCTACGAAGGCTCGCCAAAGTAGCAGCCAGAGCAACAATAACTATATAAGGGGGTGATTCCACACCAGGCTGCTCAGTAGGAGTTCAAACGAAGAGGGGGAATCCTAAACAAAAAAAGGGAGATCATGACCTAATTAAAGGAGGTCAAATTCAAACCTTTTCTCTAGAGTATACCCATTACCTAACAATAGTCGTCAGTTTCGCATACCGAGCCTTCTCCCTTATTACCGCGGTGGAAAAGTGCCCTGGTCAAAGCTCTCAATGTAGTTACCTCTTCTATTATTCAAAGAATAGTGAAAGACCTTTTCTTATTAGTGAAATAAAAGATATTGTCATGTTGCCGTACGAAACTCGAGAGGACTTCATCGACTTTATGTGGCGGATTCTCTCTTAGTATTGATTCGGGTCCTTATGATATATATATATATATATATATATATATATGTGTGTGTGTGTGTGTGTGTGTGTGTGTGTGTGTGTGAAATTTTTGATAACCTGTAACACCCCGAATTTTCGGAACCTTTATTTCAAATCAATAAAGACAGAAAATCCTAAATTTTCATAAGTCTCCCAAACTGGTTATTCAGAGCATCTTAAAAAAAATCTACAAGTCACATAATTACATGTCAAATAGACCTAAAACAGTAATTAAGTCCCCAAATTACTTCTACACGGAATTTCACATTAATCATCTAAATCCACATAAGTCCTCCTATCAGAACAAAAAAAGTGATATGTCGCGACGCTCTATGCCGACGGCCGTTAGATGGTGTTGCTGTATATGGACTACGGCGGCGCCTCCGTAGTGACCGCCGTTATAGAATCTATAGCAGCGCCTTAAGCCGGCGGTCATATTTCTGGCACTGCCATAGGTTATATTTACACTCGAAAGTACGAGCGCAAAACTTTAGCGCCAACATACTATCTACGCCGGTGCTCTAATTGTTTTAGCCGACTGAGTTGACCGCCGGCATAGAAAATGCTGCTTTACTTCAATTTTTCTCGTTTTTTTCTTTTAATGTTTTATTTCACTGCACACGACTCTGTTCTTTCTCTCAGTCTGTTACACGACTCTCACACGACTCACCGCGACAGGTTTTTCTCTCTCTCCCTCCCCTCGTTCATCTCTCTTCTCCATTCTCAATTAGTCCGTCCAGATTGAACAAGATTTGAGATATCAGATTTGGGATTTTAGATTGAAGTCTTGACGCTTCAATTCTTCCAGATTGAACACATTTGGTATTCCATCTAATCAGGTAGCTATTCATGCAGCGATTGCTATACGATTGATCGTTTTGATCATGTTTTGGAAAGATTTTTATGTTCTGATTCCAAATTTCGTACATCTGTTATTGTTCGTGGAGTCATCGCCGGCAGTGCCACTCACCGTCGCCGCAGCAGCAGCCCGCTCATCTCTCTTTTTCCTCCAAACTAGCCGTGACTTAGCATAGGTAAGCCTTTGGCTTTTCTTAGCAAAGATTCAACTAGCCATCTACTCCATTAATGTGTACAGGCCACCTGGATATAGTTTACGGACTCTCTCTCCCTCTCTCTCAAAAGTATTCTTCCTATGGAGGAGGTAAGCATTGCCGGCATAAGTGAATTATATTTTTTTTTAAATCTAAAACAAGCCTATGCCGGCGGTCGTACATGTCGCCATAAGTCCATACATTCAAAGAAAACAAATGCAAAAGGAAACCTATAACGGCGCATGCGACCGTTGACATAGGCCTTATTATTCAGCAAATTAATAAAATAAAAATAATACCTACGGCGGCGGTTTGTTAACACTGGCTTTCCTATTTTATTCAAATATATGAGAAATTAAAATTTTACCTATGCCGGCGCCCGTTACCGCCGGCATAGGTTCAAACCGCTGCCATTGGTAACATTAGAAGGCGGATAAGGGAGCAGTTTTAGAGACGGCCAGCCGCTGGTATCGACCCTTTTGAGCGCTGGCATAAGTCTACCAAAACACGAGTAAAGGCAGTGGTCGCGTAGCGCCATGAAATCCTACAGCGGCGGTTGTTTCACTTCTCGCGGCGCTATGCGGCCGTCGGCGTAGAGCATTTTCCTTGTAGTGTATTGTACTTTCTAAAAATAACCAAACTAAATGCAAAACTAAACTACTAATGCTGACTCTGATATAAAATTGCTAACTCTCAATCACACAGCTAGCCCTACAATCCAGTCCCCTTTCTACTGATCACGTGAGAAAAAAATAATAATAAGGGAGTGAGCCAAATGCCGAATAAGGTCGCTCAACGGACCAACCAAAATGGATACAAAAAATGTCGTACAAAATCTTAATTGGACAGATACGAGACAGTATTTTAAAGTGTCAAAATATATTATCGTACAAAGATGAAATTTTAAAATGTCAAAAATACATCCTTGTACAGAGACAGACACTAGAGAACCATTCAGAATAAGGTCACATATGCCAACACTGACACGTGAGACAAGGTTCAGAAAATAAGATCGCGATCTCTAACTCATCCCACTGAGTTAGCCCACGTTTCAATCCATGTGGATAAGTCAGAAACAAAAAGGCATGTACACTGTGACATGGCTCATATAATTTACCAACATACATATTAATAAAATGGCCGAAGCACCGACAAGTTGTCAAGACAATATAAACTTGTAAGTTAGATACACTTAGCAGCGTAAGGCTCACGCTATAAGTTATGCCAAATCATGTGGCACGATATAACATATACGCACAAAAATTCAAGTCGAGCATTCAAATAATTTCCGACTAAATTTTAGTTTTAAGAATCTAAACAGTAGAATATTTAACTAAACTTATGGGAATCAAAGTACCTGGCAACCAGGATTAAACATGGCAAAACAAATATCATGCATAAAGTTAAATATTGAAACCAATAAAACAACCCTAGAGGGGGGTGAATAGGGTTTTTTGAAAATTGATGGGAAATTTAAACTAAGCACAATCATAAATCTCAATCAAACCAAGTAATACTTCAATGAAGATGTTAACCAAACAATCTCAAATAATTAAAGAACAATAAGTAAAGAGATTGAGTTAGAGATACTTGACAAGAAGATTTAAATGGTTCGGCTTGAACTACCCTCAAGCCTACATCCACCTCTTCAAGGAAGTCCCTTGCAAGAGCACTAGAATTCACTAATAACAATCTTCTTCCGGGTCAAGATCAAAACCCTTACAACACTTGGTGATATATCCACACCAAGCACAAACCTTGAATCCACAAACCTCACCCCAGACTTGACAAACCCAAGCCTTGATCACGATCTTTTACAAAAATCAAATGTGTATAAAGAAACCCTCTTGAAATGAAATGAGTACAAATGAAGCTCTAGTGAAATAGAGAGATGAGAGAATTGATGACTTGAAGGATGCTCACTCTCAATCAAAGAATTGCTCACAAAGATGCTCTCTTTAACGATGTAAAATCATGAAGATGAAGAGAGATAAGTTTAATCTATGAGCCTTGATGTTTCTCTAATGAATGGAGGCTTAGAATGTGGTTTCCATGGTGTTTGATGAAGCCTCAAAACATTTATACAGAGAACAAACGAAATATAGCCGTTATAGGCATAATATGGGCAAAATTGTCATTGCAGTCGACTGTATTCCCAATGCAGTCGACTGGGTTCACTCTAAAATAGCCATTAGAGTCTTGTGCTCGAATTATTTGGAGCTGAATTTTGACCAATGCAGTCGACTGCATTCCAATGCAGTTGAGTGGATTCAAATACAGTCGACTATATTACCCTACTGCCTATCGGCTGCCTCATGGAACCCCCTTTCTTATTTTGGGCATAACTTTCTCTAAAAAAATCGGATTGAGGTGCCTTTTTTTGCGTTGGAAAGATAATGAAAAGTTTTATCAAGATATGAAAGTATTAGCACCAAAAATATTTTTGAGAAAATTTGAGTAAGCTCCAAAGTTCACTCATTTTCAAGAACCGCACTTATGTGAATGGTTATGAACTCACATGCAATGCACAAGGTGTCCTAAGGTATTTTTAGGTCATAGTCATCAATCCAAGCATCAAACCAAGACTAGTTACATAATAATAAAGATCAATCATAATCGATAGTAACTTAGCCTTTGCATTCTTTCTTGCTCTTTGACATTGGACTTGATGAAGCTTCCATAGCATGTCCACTATAGCTTTTAATCTCCTTTGGCTTTAATCCATCTATCCAACTTATCAAATGTGTCTTCATGAGTGTGCATGTATATGCCTACTAAGAATACACTCAAAGCACACATTAAAACATAATCAATGTATAGTTATCATCAAAACAAGCTGTAAGCCTAGGTTATCCAACCGTAGGGCTAACAAATACAATGGTCATGCATGACATACAAAAGTGCATGACATACAAAAGTGTATAACATACAGCTTGTATTGGGTAGGAGGAATAATGATTGCAAATGAATTTAGAACATCAGAAGCATCAAGAATGAAGGACCACGTGGCTGTAAAGACATGTTACAAAGCCACTTGAAAGAGTCTTGAATTGGCATGCACACCGAAGTAAATACAAAGTGGAGTATACGGCTAGAAATAATTTGTAATTGTAATTGGCATGAAAAACAGAGAAACTGAGCAGCTATTTGACAATTAGCAACCCGAATCAAGGTGGGCTGTTCCAATTTCTGTGGTCGTAAGGCGCAAAAATGGAGAGAGCAGTAAACATTAGAATCTGACGGCTAATGACGTGAGGCATAAAAATCGATGCAGCAAGAAACAATAGAACTTTCAGATGAAATTGCACAGTGACAGCACGAAATTGAGATAGCTAAATTTAGAATTAAATCGTTAAATAGATGATTGATCCAATGTCAATTTATATTTCAAAAGGTAATCCCTTACAAACATTAAATTGATCGGTCCAATGTTGATTCAGATGTCAAAAACAGTAAACCCCTTACATTTGATCGCGCAATTTAATCCAAAATCTTGATCCTCTCTCACAAATTATATCAAACCCTAATGTAAAAATACCCAAAAATTTCAATTAGAAATCTATCATTCACAATAGATTATGTGTTTCTTACCACGTACCTAAATTTCAAAATAAAAAATAACTTACCTCAAAGTAATGATAGAGATCTCCAAAAGTCTCTTCCAAGGGATTCTTTGGAGGCTTTTCTGAACTCTCTTGTGTTTCTATTAAATATATATATTGTAGTCATCAGATACCTAAAGAAGAAAAAAATAATATACTTATATTCCTAAAACAATTATAATTCTAAAATACCCATTACATCCCCAAACTCTCTATATGTCTCTATATGTCTCTCTCTAAGCATTTAAAACAATTATAATTCTAAAATACCCATTACATCCCCAAACTCTCTCTCTCTCTCTCTCTAAGCATTTAAATATGCGGGGTCTAACATAACCGAACTTTTGCAAACAAATATAATTTTTTGTTCGTAATCCTTTACCTTAAAGTAGTATCTGAATGTTAAAGAGGAAAATCTATCGTAAAGCTAACGGGAGAATACCTCTTCTATTAACTAGTTGCCTCTTAGCGAGCTGGTAAGAAAGATTTGTTCTTTCCTCTCTGACTTCTTCCTTCCTTCAAATTAAGCATGAGAATCGACTAGTCGCCTAATCTAGGTCCTTTTCTAGGGTCCGCTAAAAAAGGAGGTTACTTCAGTCTTCACTTTCTTTAAAGATCAGGAGGCTTCTTTTACGTCAAATGAAATAGTCTGTCTGAAGAAAAAGAAGTTCATCAATTCCGCAGTTGAGGAAAGTCTACTTCGGTCCTTTGAGGTTTGAAAAGGCAATTCAGGGGGCTAACTGGAGTTCTGCCCCGCCTCATCCTGCCTCACATGCTACTTATTTGGGGAAGTCCTTACTGGTTATGGGGCAAATGGAGGGATCTACTCAAATTGGGTTATTTGGATTTTCCCCATCTTAACGTAACCGAAATAGAATTTTTAAAACTTAACCCATTTACATGGTCTCTCTCTCTCTCTCTCTCTCTCTCTCTCTCTCTCTCTCTCTCTCTCTCTCTCTCTCTCACACACACACACACAAAAACAAGCCACTAGTTGGCAGCCACCACATGTCAACACCTGCCTTCGCTGCTAGAAAATTCTGGCAGCCAATGCTGACCATGACCACCCTCCAAATTGAAGAAAAAATTTGACTTTTGGTGTTTTAAACTAGTTGTCAATTTGGGCTTGTTTTTTAAAACTTCATTTTGGAGTTTTGGGTTTTCAATTTTGATTTTTGTTTTGAGATCCAACTTTAAAACTTCATTAGAAGCATTAGATGAGTCGCATTTTAACAAAACCCACTCGTTAGGTGGTCACTTCCACCACTGCCACCATTTACCTCCAAACCCCTAATTAACCCCATCCCCACCCCCTACCCGCCACCATGCACACGACTGTCAACTATTATCACCACTGTTGCCACCTAATCTAAACCTATCGCCGCCGCCGCCACCATGATCAACCGATGCCTTGCCTATCAGATTTTCTATGCGCGGTGCCACCACTATCATCATGTAAGTGGGTTGTAAGGGTCCACCTGTTGTGTCTCTGACGGTAGGGGGCTAGGTCGTTGTCGTCGACAGTGGATTAGTTCATTGGTGGCAACGAACGGGTGTTGTGAGTTTGATGGTGGTGGAGGTAGTGGTGGTGTTCAGTTGAAGACATGAAGTAGAAAAAGAAACATGAGAAAGAAAAGATAAGAAAAGGAAATAATATAGGAGAAAACTCAAAATTACAAATTCCTAACCAAAAACTTGGCCTGTTTTTGTAAAAAATGAAAACAAAAAATGGTTTATTTTTTTGAAAATAAAAACAAAAAACCATAAAGGTTTCAAGCATACTCTAGTGATTGACAACGTATTTTCTTCAAATTTTTGTTCCATTATAAAACAACTCACTTTTACTAGTTTTGAGCCCATGCTTTGTGCATTATGAAACGTCAACTCACTTTTACTAGTTTTGAGCCCATGCTTCGTACATTATGAAACGTCAACTCATTGATCATATGATATCATATGAATAAATACCAACAAAGTCATAATAGGTACATCGTATTACAATAACGAAGTGTTAAATCTAAACCGAGGAAAAACTGGACCATTTTTATGCTTAAGGCAGTTTGAAATTGATATTAGACAACCACTTAATAACAAATGTAAATAGAATCATATGATCAGTCAAAATCGTCTTTAATCCAATCAGTAAAATGTCATATGTAAATAATTTAAAGTAGGGTCCTAACTAAATCTCAAAAAACAAAAAAATCTAATTGAACGTAACAAAGTAACAATGAAAATTGTTATGTGGATTAGAATTTCAATAAAAATGAATTATACCATCCAACATAAGTCATAACTATCAACTCTTTAAAAAATAAATTACTTCGATTTATGTAAAGTTGGTACTATAACCTCCCGTGAAGATTAGTTTCTATAACCATGACCAACTGTAGTAAATTAACAATTAAGGATAACACTAGGGGTGCAACTTGGGCAGGATGGACGGGCCCAAGGGTTGGACTATGACCAGCCCGCTCTCCAAAAGTCGTGCTCATGTCCAGCCCAGCCCAGCCATACGGGCCAAATAATGTGTCCACGCCAAGCCCATCAAAATTCTAGTGGACACGGGCAGGATGCGGGTTGTCCACGGGTTGTCCATGGTTACAAATTACTTTTTTTTAAACGATTTCGAAACATATCATTGACTATCCAACTCTACAATTTATTCATGATAATGAAAAAAAGTACAAAGTCTCAAAATGAACTTAAATATAAGCATGAAAACAAATATTTGGGATAAAATGAGAGAGAAAAAGACAAGGATCTCTAATTCTATAATAAGAAATAAAGTAAGAAAAGTAAAGTCTTCAAAGATCTCTAAACATGAACAAAAAAGTGGGAACCGTCTCTCAACCTAGTTCAGAAAAATAAGACAAGAATATGAGCATAGCTTTGACTTTAAGGCTTTGACTTTGTCGAAGTGGGGGCTGAGAGATCAGGAAGTACAAAAAAGAAATTATATTCTATCAGGTTAACAGTTTGACAGTCAAGATTGTATAGACTTATCTGATTCTGTAATTTATATTATATAATAGTTAGACGGACTGGTTTTCCCACGAGCTGAAAGAGCTTGTAGAAACCTTTACCCATGTTCAGTTCATATTTTTTATGGGTCCAAAATTATTAGCCCACATCCTCTATGGTAACTACAAAAGTAAGTTCATGCCCATATTTTTGTGGGCAGGCATGGGTTGCCCGGCTCAAGTTGTACCCCTCGATTACACCATAGTTAAAAAATGCAGGTTGACCAAATATCCTTCTGGTGTACCATTTACACGGCCATCCTATGTTCGCATATCCATTGCGCGCTCTTCCGAACTCAGATTGGAATAGGTCCTCAAGAATCTCAATCTCTTTGGATAACGTGGGTTTCCACTTGAATAACTATTATGAAGCATTTTCCCCTGCCCAATCTGTGGCATCTAGTGATAATTCTTCGTTCGCTACGGCGACCGAGTCGTTCCAGTCAGATGCCAATTCAGATGGGTTTGATTCGGTGGACTCTAGCTCTATAGCCGTATCTGTTGATCCTATGGCGGGTGTCGACAACGACATCCCAAATGCAGCACTCAACATGGCAATCTTACAGGAGGCAGAGCACCTACCAGAAATACCAAAAGACAATGAAATGGAAATTGATATTGCCATTGGGCTGGTATTGGAGGAGCTGGGCCAACCCTTTGTGGCAGAAATTGAAGACTGGCTCATGGCCGAAGAGCCGGTGGAATCATCAACGGAGAATGTTACCGGGGACTAGGGCTCCAATGACGAACAAGATGTTCAGAGCCTTGTCAGATTTCCCACTGAGGACAGATCGTCGACCAACTCCGATGAAGAGATAATTCCGGCAGACGGTGCCTCAATGACTTCAGTGGGTGTCAAATCAGCTGCACACGCGCCGACCGCATCATGGGATGAAGATAATGCAATCTCAGACACTGTTCATCCCTTATCGATGACTAACCTACTTGTATATCCTATCACACCTTCAGAAGCCACGTATCCATCTACCTTACCTCTTGCCAGATCTGCCAGAGATTTCCAAATCTCTGAGATCTACCAACCAAAGCCCCACTTAATAATTCATTCTTCTACTTCCTCTACTGAACCGGGCTCCTGGAGCTTCTTGGGCCCCCACGTGATAAGGGCCCAACTGAGGGCCTAACCCCACCTTCTGATCTAGCGGTTTGGGCCACAACCTTTGGGCCTGGACCCAGCTTCCCTATCTTCAACATCAATTTATCTAATGTGGTCATGGGCCTCTCTTCTTTTGGCAAACAATTACTTATGAGCCCATTTTCTACACACTTTGCTTGGACTGATTCCCCTCTCTCTGGCCAACCTTTAAACCAGTTGACCCAACCATGGAACATGGCTGACATTCCTAGCTCCAATTCGTCACCCCCTTCCCAAGTACCGGCCTTGTTTACTGTTGCGCACAATGAAGCACATCTTATCCCATCCACTCCACAAGAGGAACCTGCAACTAAGCTGGGTCCTCCTTGGCAGCTTGACTCGCCGCCCTTGTTGGCAGGGCGATGCTGGAGAAATTGCGCCGTGATCTCACCCTTGCAATTTATTCACCACCTACTGTGAAACTGCCCCCTTGCATGAATGCTCTTCCTTTGTAGGACTCTCTCACTAACATGCTATCGCGAGCCCATGGTGCGGATGTATGTAACCAAGCTCCTACAGGAACCCGCTTCTCTGCCCCGGACTATGATTCGGAGGATGACGGCTTTATGGGTGACCATCTTCCTCCTGCTAGTTCTAATCAACGGCCGAACATGAGGTTTCCAGAACATGCGCCGAATAATAAACCTGAAGATTACAACCACAATGGGAAGAGAAGAGCAAAAGGGGATGACATAGGAGATGGCAATCCAAGTGGCAAAAAGCATCGGGCTTGTAGCTATGAGACCTCATCTCAGCCTCGAGACATAGCTAGTATTGAAACCACTAAGATATAGTGTATGAAAGCTGGTCACCGTACTAATGACGCTATTAAGACCATGACATATGTTGCACTTCGATCAAATAAAATTCTTTAGAAGATCATGTAATATCATCTTGACCATGTCAACCTTGACACGGTCTTCTTTTTTATCAGCAAAAATATTAGAGTTAAAAAAAAAAAGAACTTGAGGTGGTCTTCTTTTTTATTAGCAAAACATTAGAGTAAGAAAAAATAAAATGAACTTGCGAGAGAAGAATTTTCATGAAAAGACTTTAACCATGTAAAGACAACGCGCGCGCAGGAGAGGGAGAGGGAGAGGGAGAGGGAGAGAGAGTTCCAAAGTCATAAACTATCTTGTATCTAATTCTAAGCATCTTTAGTTTCTAATAGCAAACCAAGCCCACATGCGAACATATTACATAGCTTTTTGGTGACAAAATATAATTTTCTTGAAATATAAGCTAAAAAAATTTACGCATATACCAACCGAACAAAGCAGAGAACCTTGATAGAATTTTCATGAACGCCAACGTGAGAAACATCCATAGGCTTAATTACTTTCATAGAATTGCACTTCTCATATTTGCAAACATGTTAGCAAACTAAGATTGATAAGCAAAAATAAAAGGGAAAATGCCCATGAAAATTGAAATTTACAAATGCTTTTATTTCAGAAAGTAAAATGTCCTCGAAAAGTTGCTTGAAAAAAGATTTAAAAAGTCTGTTTGGTATACCTTATTCTTATTCTTGGGATTACGAATTAAAGCATAAAAGAGATGATAGCGCTACACAGTATTTAAAGTAATCTAATGAACAAAGAGAAGATCAAGGGTATTACTATGTACCATAGAGTTAAGCTTTTGTAGACTCCATGTAGCCACATCGCAGGTCAAAAAATAGTCAAGTTATATCTGTAAAATGGATAAAAAAATTATCAAAGAAACTCACTCATGAAAAAGGTTGTGATGAAAATAGTCAAGTTAGATAGAAGACTGTGTATTCAGTTCATTATGATGAAAAAAGTTATATTATGAAAGCCATTCAACAAATCTTAAAGATATAAAAAAAGAAAACTGCAGAGTAGAACAAAAAAAGAAAATTTCCTTGTCATAAGCCTAGCGGGAATTATGAGCGCGAAGAGTCATCTAATGCATCAAAATTCAAAATAGAAGGAGAAATGGAAATCAATTCTAAGAAATGGGTGCCAGGATCGAAGGAAGGCACAAATGAACATGAAAGGAATAGGGATAATAAGAAATGTGTATCTTGAGGAATTAATGGAAAAAGTTAAGTAAACATAATCATAGATGATCGACATGCATAATTAAAGAGATTGAGAGACGAAAACTTTGACGAAATATGTGCCCGAGTTTTAGGTTAATGAGAGAGAAAATTATGAACTTCCATAATTGCATTTTAAGTTAACCAATAAAGTTGAATTTTTTTACTCGCGCTAGTCCTTGGTCCATCGCCACCCTATAAGCACTGCTCACAGAGAATTGCCCGTCTTTACTGTAGTGCCAAACCAACTTATCATTACAAGAATAACTGATGATGGGGATTTTTGTAATTAGTGAAGCTTCGTTCTTAAAGGAGAAGCTAGCCACGATGGGAAAGCACCATGGAATTTCTTATGGAAACTGAGAGTCCCAAATAAAATCAAACTTTTTGGGTGGCGTGCTTGTTCAAATATACTGCCTACGATGGAGAATCTACATAAAAGGAAGGTGTTAACTCAACTGGAATGTCCGGTATGTGGAAACAATAAAGAAACTATCTTCCACACTCTTAGAGATTGTTCCTTGGCTAGACAAGTTTGGGCTCTTTGCTCTCATAGCCTTTACATTGACAAAACATAATCTCAAACAGTACTTTGGTGGTGGAAGGATGTTGCAGGACGCGTGGATGAAGTGGAAATGGAAATGCTAATAATTCTATGTTGGCATCTGTGGTGTAATAGAAATGAAACCATCTTTCAAGGGGCACAGACAAATGCATTGGAGATATATACAAAATCTACCCGATTCATTGAGAAATACAGAAGTGAACAAATCCCTATCCCAAAAAGGATGGACGCAATACCAAAGGTATGGCAATCACCTCCAGCGAATTTTGTCAAAATTAATTTTGATGCGGCATTGTTTAAGGAAGATAATTCTATGGGATGTGGAGTAGTTGTAAGAGAGGGTGACGGTACAGTACTGGCAGCTATGTCTAAGAAAATTCCGCTAATATGGGAAGCAGAGCATGCAGAGGCAGTGGCGGCCTATGAAGCAGCAAAATTTGGCTTGGATTGTGGATTTTGGTTTGCTCAACTTGAAGGTGATGCATCAAGTATTATTCAAGCTTTGTCTTCTTCAGAGGAAATTTTTTCTAACATTGGGTGCATTATTGAGGACACCAGAAACCTAGTACACTGCTATGGTTCTTGTATATTTTCGTTGGTTAGGCGAACCGGCAATTGTGTAGCCCATGAATAGCGAGATTTGCACGAAATGTAATAGAATTTAAAGTCTGGATGGAAAAGGCACCATACTTTATAATGCTTGCCATCCACAAAGATTGTAGCCCTCATCATTAATAAACATCGTTTTCTTTGATAAAAAAAATAAATAAAGTTGAATTTAATTAGAGTTTTAGGCCCCGTACGCTTACCATATTCGTTTTCTGTTTTTAGCAATGATGATGAAAAATATTCTTTTTTTGCGTACTTTTACCATTTTCTGTTTTCGTTTTGGATAAAATTACTCAAATAGTAACAAAAAACTGAAAACACCTATTTTCAGCTTTTTTCACTCAAACTTAACCCAATATAAGAAAAAATAGCTAATTTTTTTTTGTGAAAATGATAAAAGTACAGGAACGGATTTTCAAACTGAATATGAAAATTATGAAAATGAAAACAGAAAATAAATATGGTAAACGTACGGGGCAACTTTTAGTAACTGATATCATAACACTCGTAAGGTTTTGGTTGATATGTGAGAATGGATAAAAAAAATTGGTTGGTAATACAATTGACCTTCATCCAAAAAGGTTTTGGTTGATATGTGAGAATATATAAAAATTACAATTATAATACTCTATCCATTCCACATAAATTGATCATATTTCCTTTTTGGACCGTCCCACAAAAACTGGTCACTTTTCAAATTAAGAAAAATTATGTAAGTATATTTGCATATTTACCTTTTTTACACTTTTTTTATTCTTTTATCTCTCCACATCTAACTCCCCACCAATTCATTTTCTCGCTCCTGACCCACTTTCTTACTCTTCTTTAATTTATTTCTTTCTACATTTGATACTCTACTAACTCATTTTCTCTCTTTTGGCCCAGTTTCTTCTCCTCCTCTCTCTCTCTTTAAAGGGTAGAATGAGAAACACATAATATATAACCGAAATCTTTAATCTGTGTGCCACAAAAAAAAAAAAAAACAATCGATTTATGTGGGACTAAGGGAATAGGAAAGAGATAAGTGAAAGTAGAAGTTTTCAAAAAAATTGGTTGAAGCCTATGCAACGAGAGTAGAAATCATTCAAATAAGCAGTGACCTGACAACAAAGAGAAGATATATATATATATGGGAGCTGATCTGTTGAGAGCGTGGGCAAAATAGGAGAAGTTGCAAGCGCAATCTGACCGTCCATCCCGAAAGATGGACGGCCCAGATCGCGCCTTTTTCGGAAGCTGTCAGTCGTCCGCGTTATGGATTCTGTCTTTTCACTAATTCGTACACGGACTTTTTTACCTTTTTGCCCCTCCGCCCCTTCCGCTACATTGTTTCCCGGACAGCATTCAAGTCCGCTACACTGTATCGCAGAGGTCCAAATCTTTTTTTTTACGTTTTTTTTAAGTACGTCCGCTACATAATGTAGCGGACGATTTTTTGACAAAAATACCCTCTAGCTTATGTAGCGGACTAATCTTTTGACTTTTTCCTCTTTCTCTCTCATTTTCCTCATTTAATGTTCTGACATTTTTGCGTTCTCTCTCCTCTCTCTCATCATCGTATTTTGACTTTTTCTGTTTCTCATTAATGCGTCCGCTACATAATGTAGCAGACAAAGAAGCAGTCTCATTTCACTCTCTCTAGCTTTTTCTGTTTCTCATTAATGCGTCCGCTACATAATGTAGCGGACAAATACGCAGTCTTATTTCACTTCTTCACTTCACTTTTCTCTCTGCTCTGCACTTATCTTAGTAACAAATCTCTCTCTCATGCACCAGAAAGTCTGATCAACTCCATCATTGATCGAATATACCAACACATCTGGCTTTGTGGTGTTACTTCATGGCAAACAAACCCGCAAAAATTGATCTTTTTTTTTTCGAAAGTCCAAGCCTTCGAACAGTATGATCTCGTCTTTGAAGCAATCAACGGTGACAATCACCGGTTCCGGCACCCTCCGCCCTAAGTCAGAAACTTCCTACGCCGCAATTCTCGGTTTTGTCACCACTGCCGGCAGCAAAAACACGCCGGGATTTCAAATACTGTTGATCCATTGCGATTTCAGCTGGTAACCGGTGAGTTCTGTCACCACGGGATTTCGTCGAGATTTCAAAAGACGCTGGGATTTCAAATCACGCCGGTTCTGTCACCACGGGATTTCGCCCAGTAACCGGCGATTTCATGTGTCTTCAATTGAGGGTTTTCCCTCCGATCAACCACGAAGGCCACCGTTCGATCATTTCCCCTCCGATCGACCACAAAGGCCTTCGCCTCTGCAATTCTTCCACAAATCCCAAACGACACAATCCACATATCAGCCACTCAACACCCCCACTTCGCGATCACAGTCGAGTGGCGCCACCGTTGCCGCTCTGGAACCCCCAGCTGAGGTAGGCCATCGGTGCCGGTGGCTGGTAGACCAGTACAGTGCCCAAGAGTGAGAGAGTGTGTGTGTTGCTTACCCAAACAGATCTGGATAGAGAGAGAGAGCACGCGAGAGAGAGAGAGATAGAGGAAGTCCAAACAGATCTCTAGAATCCCAAAAATTTCTGCTTTTTGATATTATGTCCCTGTCCGCTACACAATGTAGCGGACACACTAAACTGCTCAGTCAATCATACGGGAAAAGGGAGAAGAAAGGAAAAATGTCAGTCAAAATACGATGATGAGAGAGAGGAGAGAGAACGCAAAAATGTCAGAACATTAAATGAGGAAAATGAGAGAGAAAGAGGAAAAAGTCAGAAGATTAGTCCGCTACATAATGTAGCGGACGGAAGCTAGAGGGTATTTTTGTCAAAAAATCGTCCGCTACATTATGTAGCGGACGTACTTAAAAAAAAACGTAAAAAAAAAAGATTTGGACCTCCGCGATACAGTGTAGCAGACTTGAATGTTGTCTGGGAAACAATGTAGCGGAAGGGGGAGGGGAAAAAAGGTAAAAAAAAGTTCGTCCGCGACATAGTGTCGCGGACGACTGACAGCTTCCGAAAAAGGCGCGATCTGGGTTGTCCATCTTTCGGGATGGACGATCAGATCGCGCTTGCAACTTCTCCTATTTTGCCCACGCTCTCAACGGATCAGCTCCCTATATATATATATATTAGACTCCTTTAAGATGTAATAATAAATAATTATATGTCATGCTTGATACTCTACATTTGACACTCTACTAACTCATTTTCTCTCTTCTGGCCCAGTTTCTTCTCATCCTCTCTCTCTAAAAGGTAGAATGAGAAACCCATAATATATGACCGAAATCTTTAATCTGTGTGCCAAAAAAAAAAAAAAAAACTATCGATTTATGTGAAACTAAGGGAGTAGGAAAGAAATAAGTGAAAGTATAAGTTTTTAAAAAAATTGGTTAAAGCCTATTTAGCGAGAGTAGAAATTGTTCAAATAATATATATATATATATATATATGGGGGCTGATCTGTTGAGAGCGTTAGCAAAATAGGAGATCTTGCAAACGCGATCTGGCCGTCCATCCTGAAAGATGGACGGCCCAGATCGCGCCTTTTTCAAAATATGGGAGCTGATCCGTTGAGAGCGTCAGCCTCGGGGACGTCCGCTACACTGTATAGCGGACGTCTTTTTGCTGTCTCCCATCAGGACTTTAATGCTGTCCGCTAGACAGTGTAGCGGACAGGCGCGGAGGGGCAAAAAGGTATAAAAGTCCGTCCGCGACACTGTATGGCGGACGACTGACAGTTTTTGAAAAAGGCGCTATCTGGGCCGTCCATCTTTCAGGATGGACGACCAGATCGCGTTTGCAAGATCTCCTATTTTGCTAACGCTCTCAACGGATCAGCTCCTTATATATATATATATATATATATATATGGGAGCTGATCCGTTGAGAGCGTTAGCAAAATAGGAGAAGTTGCAAACGCGATCTGACCGTCCATCCCGAAAGATGGACGGTCCAGATCGCGCCTTTTTCAAAACCTGTCAGACGTCCGCCATACAGTATGGCGGACGGGTTTTTTTACCAAATTGCCCCTCCGCGCCTGTCCGCTATACAGTAGCGCGGAGGGCATTAATGTCCTGATGGGAGATAGCAAAAAGTCGTCCGCCATACAGTATGGCGGACGTCCCCTAGTCTGACACCTGTCAGGGCCTGTCCCGTCAGTTTTTTCGGCAATGACGGTTATCTTGTCCTTTCTGTCACGTCAACAGTGTCCGCTATACAGTTTAGCGGACGTTTAGCCATCCGGGATATTGTATCGCGGATGTAGTAGCCATCCGCGGTACTGTATTGCGGACGTTCAGTATACTTGCAAACGGCAGTAACTACGGCAGTAACTACGGCAGTAACTACGGCACCACTCTTCTCCACTCTTTCTACTCACAAAATATACACTTTCTACGCAATATCCAATCTTTACCACCGGCGTTGGCAAGCATATCGGCGACATTCCGGTGTTCAATATACCCTAAATCGATCACGTAAGTTCACAAAATCTACGATTTTTTGTCTGTAATATTCGGTTATGATGAATATTGCGTTTTATATATGTATGTTCTTGTTCTTGTGCAAGCGTTTGCAAAATCCGATTCCGTAATAGTATATATATTTATACATATGAGTACATATGCTAACATTGTACGTATCATTCATGTCCTAACTCGTTATATGTATTATGCATGTGCTAGCGTCGTAGTTTCGCTTCTTATTATGAAAATCCAAAACGTAAAATCCAAACTGAGAAGGTTTTTCCATAATTTCAGTTGCAAAAAATGGAATTTAACCCTGGACCTGAAGACCCATCCGTGTTATACGACCAAGCTAACCATATCAGTACGCTCATATGGGATGGTGGAGTAAGATACATTATTTATAAACTTTTCTTATTCTTACGAACGTTGTATATGCCGTTGAGAGCGCTTAAATTGTATTTATTAATTCGTAGGAAAGAGAACTTGTCAACACCGTAGAAGTATCTCGCGATATAGTATCGTGGAAACTGAACACCGCCCAGAAGAGGATACTGCGTGGAATTGGGTTTGGGATTTTCACGCATGGGCAGATATTTCAACAGCTTGACCGGGCCTTGATAGGTGCCCTTGTTGAGAGGTGGAGAAGTGAAACGAATACGTTTCACTTCCCGCTCGGAGAGCTGGCAATTACGCTAGAAGATGTAGGGTTCATCTTAGGGTTGCCGGTGACGGGGCTGCCGGTAATTGCTCCTCCGTCAGAAGCAACGAAGACGAGAACCGCTAGGGACTTCCTCCATTCGATACCCCAGGATAAATTTAGCAGTGGTGGTATAAAGTTGAAATGGTTGGTAGATACGTACGGGGTATTGCCGGAAAACTATACGGGCCATGAGCTTGTGCTTTACACAAAAGCCTTCCTCTGGTGGGTGATGGGGGCAATTTTATTCCCAACGACGTCGAAGAACACGGCCAGCGTGAAATATTTACCGTTGTTGAGTAACCTGGCTGAGGTTGGAGATTATGCATGGGGTGCAGCGGTTCTTTCGTATCTGTACCGAGCATTGCACAAGGCAACGAGGCCCGACTCCAAAGCCATATGTGCATGTCTCTCGCTATTGCAGGTATATCATATAAATCCTGTCTTCGTTATTGTTTTTTTCTTGTTTTCGCTTTTGTTGAATCGACGATATAAATATAATTTGTCCATTTTTTCAGGTGTGGTCTTATGAACACCTTGCTCCCGGTTCACCGACGCGTAGGGATGGAACCGATAGAGTGTGGCCTCGGTTGCGTGCTTGGGAGTACAGCCGGAATAATAGCCACTACCGCAGGAGAGCCGATCCCCATCACAACATCACGTTCTATCGAGGGGAGTTCGACCGCCTATCTCCGGGCCAATTGCGTTGGGCACCGTACATAGGTTTGGCGCGACGGGTTGAAGAGTCGTTCGTCTTCACGCTATCCGGGTTGCAGCGCACACCCCTCATCCACTTCGAGGTCGCAGAGTGGCAGCTGCCAGACCGAGCAATGCGCCATTTTGAGTTGGAGCAGGGTTTGCCCGCCGGTGCCCCAGATATGAGGGTTAACAGGGACCCACCGGATGTCGGGCGGTTTGGCAAGGCCAATGCGCAAGAATTGTGCGCGGCCGAACTAGAGCTCTGGACTTCTTGGCAGGACACACTGGCGGCCATCGTCTCGGAGCCGGACCCCGTTATCAGCATCGCGGAGTATGATGAGTGGTACTCCCGCATCACGCGGAGGAGAGTAGCCCCAGTCAACTTTGAACGCGGGGCGAGGTATGCGCCTAGGGGTCAGATCGACGAGCAGATGGCATACAATCTCGTAAGTTGCCGAACTTGTCTTCAATATATCAGAACTGATTAAAGTTACTTATTTGTTATCTCTTTGGATGTAGGTTAATGCCTCGCTTGCATTCTTCCAGAAGTTGAGTGAGCGGAAGGATCTGATGAGCGCAATGGGCGAGGATCTTCGCCAACAGGCGGCTGCACTGGCTATAGGCTGCGGGAATTTTGTGCGGCAAGCATCGGGACAGTCTTCGGTCGACAGCCCGGGAATGGGTTATACGGGCGCCAGCCCGTATAACGTTGATCCCTCCGGGCAAGCTTCAGGGGTGAGCCAGGGAGTTGGTGGTCCCTCTGTACCGGGGATGGGACATGCTCAAGCGTCGTGGGCCGATTACAGCGGCCCGACCTTCGATTCGTTCCCGGAACCCCAACCCCTCTCTCAGAGTCAAGTCACGCAAGAGTGGCAATACGGTTTTAACGAGGCACTGCCCATTGTCCCGTGGGCGGGACCGATTGGCGGCACCGAAGGGCAATATCAGCGGGAGGAAGAAATGGCCGGCGAGCAATATCAGCCGGCAGGCGCCCCCGAAGGCGATTATCAGCCGGCCGGGGCCGCCGAAGGCGACTATCAGCCGGCCGATCCGTTGGTTGGAGGCCAATTTCTTCCGTTGCTCTTGCCCCCCGGCGGAGGGCAAGAGCAACCGGTCGACCCCCGAGGGCAATATCCGAAAGGGCATCCAGCCAGGCCCCTGAAGCCGCATAAACACCACCTAATCCATCACCGTTATTTTAGCGGGCCCCCCCAGACGAAGAGTCGTATGCCGTGAAAAACCCGCAGGGCTTGGATTACAGTGTCTCGTGGAAAGAACTGTCCACGCTGGCGCCGGGGATGTGGTTAGACAACTTCGTCATCTCGCACTACGTGCAAATTCTGCGGCAAAGGAGTCGGGAGCAGCCTAACTACGGTCCGCGCATTTTTATTCTCGACGCTTACTTTCACAATATGCTAGTACAAGACTTTAACGAGTGGGACAAGGCGAGGAAGCAGGCGAGAAAGGCGAAGGCCGAGATGAAGTGGAGACCGTCCGCTAACCTACTCGCATATATTGGTCGGCCGAGTCCAGAGCGCGCAAGTGTGGCGGATGTGTTTCTACTCCCTGCTATAATTAATGCCCACTGGTTCTTGATTTGCTATGAACCGGTAACGAATACCGTATCAGTCCTTGACAGTCTCTACGATGATACGGACGCGATTGGTGTGATTGACATGTACGTAGGCTTAGGGATGTTGAATCCAATGGTAAGAGCCTGTTTACTTCTTATTGTAACTTGCATAATGTAGAAATGATTAATCGTATTATGTTTGCTATGTTTAATGTTTAATGCTTATCATCTTACTCGCAGAATCTATTTGCTGCCATGGTCAATAGAGAGCGTTCTCGAGAGAACCGAGGGAGGGCAGTGGGCGATAGGGAGGTTGTTTTCCGATTGAAGAGGACTAGGCCCAAGCAACTTAATACCTCGGACTGCGGCGTCTACCTCTGCATGTACATGGATTACATCTGTCGGTCGGAGAGCCTCAAGAAGACCGTCTGGACACAAGACTGCATAGACTGCTTTAGGTATAGGATGGCTTGGCAAATTATCAATGGCCGGCCTAGACATATTAGATATATTGTAAATCCGTGTAATTGACAATGTTTGCGTATAATAACGTCCGCTATATTGACTTGGCTATTTGTCCTTAAACTTCTTGACTCTTATCGTTTGAATGCGATTGACGATTTCATCTGTGTTGACTTGAGATGTGATCGTTGTTGAATGCGATTGATTTGATTCAGTGATATGGTTGTGTTGTTCAGCTGAGTGTTTTATTTGTTCTGTGTGATTTGCTTTCAGCAGGGGAGACTAGATATGGCCGAAAAAAAAACTAAGTGCTGTGGAAAGTACATTCTGCTTGGCTGTCCGCGATATAGTTTCGCGGACGTAAATAGGGCCCCAAAAAAACTAAGTGCTGGGGAGGGAGGGTACATTCTGCTTGGCTGTCCGCGATATAGTTTCGCGGACGTAAATAAGGCCCCAAAAAAAACTAAGTGCTGGGAAGGGAGGGTACATTCTGCTTGGCTGTCCGCGATATAGTTTCGCGGACGTACATAGGGCCCCAAAAAAAACTAAGTGCTGGGGAGGGAGGGTACATTCTGCTTGGCTGTCCGCGATATAGTTTCGCGGACGTAAATAGGGCCCCAAAAAACTACGTGCTGGGAAGGGAGGGTACATTCTGCTTGGCTGTCCGCGCGATAGTTACGCGGACGTAATAGGGCCCCAAAAAAAACTAAGTGCTGGGGAGGGAGGGTACATTCTGCTTGGCTGTCCGCGATATAGTTTCGCGGACGTAAATAGGGCCCCAAAAAAAACTAAGTGCTGGGGAGGAGGGTACTGCTTGGCTGTCCGCGATATAGTTTCGCGGACGTAAATAAGGCCCCAAAAAAAACTAAGTGCTGGGGAGGGAGGGTACATTCTGCTTGGCTGTCCGCGATATAGTTTCGCGGACGTAAATAGGGCCCCAAAAAAAACTAAGTGCTGGGGAGGGAGGGTACATTCTGCTTGGCTGTCCGCGATATAGTTTCGCGGACGTAAATAAGGCCCCAAAAAAAACTAAGTGCTGGGAAGGGAGGGTAGATTCTGCTTGGCTGTCCGCGATATAGTTTCGCGGACGTAAATAGGGCCCCAAAAAAAACTAAGTGCTGGGGAGGGAGGGTACATTCTGCTTGGCTGTCCGCGATATAGTTTCGCGGACCTAAATAGGGCCCCAAAAAAAACTAAGTGCTGGGAAGGGAGGGTATTCTGCTTGGCTGTCCGCGATATAGTTTCGCGGACCTAAATAGGGCCCCAAAAAAAACTAAGTGCTGGGAAGGGAGGGTACATTCTGCTTGGCTGTCCGCGATATAGTTTCGCGGACGTAAATAGGGCCCCAAAAAAAACATTTATTCCGAACATTTTACATGCTTCAAAAGACGGGATACACCACAATTAGAATGACATGTGGATGAGTGCCGGTTGGAATGAAATCCTAGCATGCAGTAGAAAGAGATATATATATATCACTCTTCATTTGACATATACTCATCAGATAAGTACTGATAATTGGTTAAAATATTGTTTCTCTCGTTTGATGTGAGCTGCCTCCCACTAGCCTCGGCCATTTCTTCCGCAAGTTGAAGCATATAAAATCGTTTTCTACGCAGCAACATCCGGTTATTCTCCATACGAATTTGGCGCACAGCTTTCTTACACTGCTTAACATTACGCCGCGACATAGTAAGTGAACGACGTTGCGGCACAGGTGCACTCAGCGTGGTGAGATCCTGGTGTAGCGCTTCTGATTCCTTAACTCGATATGCCCATTCTCTCCGTAAACCGCAATAATACTCTCTGGGATCCGTGTACTTCACTTCTTTGTAGTCGTCGTTCCTTTCACACAACAACCACACAGTCTCACGTCCCCGCAGACTAGAACTCCCAGGAACTCCTGCCATTTAACTTTGTTTTGGTTCTAAAGCGATGAGCATGGCTAACATATATAAATAAGCCCACATACCCATACACAATATATTGGTGTGATAGCTACACAATAGTCTGTCTATCTCTTGTGACAAGACAAGTCGCTGGACATTGAAGATGACAATAGTTGGAGACAACAGCATGCCCGTGTCATAAAGTTGACAAGTCTTTGGTGACAAGACAATTCTCTTTGGTGACAAGACATGTCTCTAGTCTATTGCCAACGTTGGGTCACATCTCATAAAGTTGAAACTGTAGCTCTTTCATAAAGTGGTCCCGTTTCAAAGTATATATAAGTACATGCATTGCTCATTGCAATGGGCATAGAGTGATATACTCCCAATTTCATAACAACTCTGGAAATGTCATATACTCCACGAGATATTTTTGAAGCAATGGGTCGTTACTGGGCGGGCGAAGATGAATTTTACTATTCTTTGCGTCCAAGTTTGCGTTACTCATCAAGCTATGTGAATACATTACGTGCAGAATGGTCTTATCGGATGAATGAACACGAGGTCCTAGTAGCTGATTCACGGAGCATGAATATACCCATACCTCGACAAAAGGCAATCAACATGCCTCGAATTACGCACATGGAGCTTGAAAGGGCACTTCATCGAATACGCGAGGAAAATAATAGAATGCGAGTTCGTCAAAGTAGGCATAACTTACGTCGTATGGCACGTGATGCACATGAAGATGGCAACAACAATGAAGCACAAGTATACTGGAACATGAGCTTCGAAGAAGGAAATGTTTCCGATGCTCCAGTTTCAGATGAGATGCCTGAGATCGAGTTCTATAGCGGACATAAGGCCTCCGCTTACCGTGGTTCGGGAAGCTCGGATCTAAGTGTCTGGCCCGTGCCAACCATTTCCTGGTCCAAGTTGCAGACAACCACTGTCTGCTATATAGTACGCACGAAGCCGCGATTTTTTTTGCACGTTTTTTTCCGCTGTCAGCTGTCCGCTATATAGTATAGCGGACATCCCCGCAGAGGCAAAGTCTCGTTGATTTGATTGTCCGTACGAGATGTCCGCTATATAGTATAGCGGACAGCTCCGCAGCGGTCCCGCACAATACAGTACGAAGCTTACGTCATAGTGGTGCAGCAGATCGTTGTCTGCAACTTGGACCAGAAAATGGTTGGCACGAACCAAACACTTAGTTCCGACCTTCCCGAACCCCGGCCTAAGCGGAGGCCCTTATGTCCACTATGTAGTAGAGCTAGAAGTTGTAGCGTTCTGCAATTTTAATAAATTGGCTTGTTTTAGTCGCATTGTAGCATAATGCTGTTTTAATAAATTGGCGCCCCGAAGACTTGTTTTGCGTCAGAATCAACAACCTCAATATCGATAAACAATAAAGAACGTATGATTAACAATCAACGATCTCAATATACCGACGGAATCTCAAACGACACAATTAACGTACGATTCACAATCAACGATCTTAATATATCGAGGGAATCTCAAACGACACAATTGAGCACAATTAAGCGAGGAAAAATTTCGAGGTGATTCAACAACAACATAAATAATTTTATTAATAATAAATTAGGGTTCACATTGGGGGAAAGAAATTTTTTCACAAGTGCTCCGATCAAAGATTACAACTTGAAAATCCCACCACCCAAGGTGTTCAAACACTACAAAGTCCCCGAGTTCGAGGCCATGCTGGCGCACGAAGACGTTCCAACCCTCTGCGAATTGCTTTTTTTGGGGTCGGCCGGGCTTCAGCTTGATTTCAACCTGCCATGCCCCCTTGCGGCTATATAATCTTGCACTGTCATGAATTGTTGTAAATTGATTGGTCAAGGCTTCCGGTATGTCCTAACAAACACAACACAAAAAATACGTTAGTTTTTAACCAAAACATCAAACCTTTAACACACGAAAATACAGAGAAATAGGGATGGCCTACAAGTTCATTCTCAAACCCCGGCATCATGACTTTGAAAAAGTGTTTGCCTGCCAGGTGCAAGTTGCCAATAAAATCGTTGGTGGTCTCCGATCCAGAAGCCATCGAGGTCGGCGTTGAGGGGAGGACGGATTAACGCCGGAGTTCTGGGCCACCGGAGATGTGGGTGCCGGAGACGGAGTAGCGGCAGCAGATGTTCGAGACAGAGAGAGGTGCCCTCAGATAGGACTGATAACAGCTGAATTAGCGATATGATTAATATATATAGTAGGATAGAGTTATCCGCCATTTTATATGGCGGACACCAAAAGTCTTTCTTCGTGACGTCCGCTATATTCTATAGCGGACGTAAATGAAGACCAAAAGTTTTACTGCTCATGAGGTCCGCTATATGGTATAGCGGACGTGAAAGCCCAAAAGTTTTTCTTCGATGACGTCCGCTATATTGTATCGCGGACGTGAATGAAGACCAAAAGTTTTACTGCTCATGAGGTCCGCTCTATGGTATAGCGGACGTGAAAGCAGACCAAAAGTTTTTCTTCGATGACGTCCGCTATATTTTATAGCGGACGTGAAAGCAGACCAAAAGTTTCTCTTCAACGATGTCCGCTATATTTTATAGCGGACGAGACTTAAAAAAAAAAAAAAATCAAAAATAAGAGACTATACATTTAATTCGATGGCCTCTCATTCTCTCCATTTTTTAATAGTTCCAGCATTCGGAGGAAAAATTATCCCTCCGAAAATTATTACAAATGTCATAACGTTGTACAAAAAATTAAAGGTCCACTGCAGCTTGTTCGTCCTCGTCTTCGGCGTCACCTTCTTCCCCGTCTTGCAAACCCCCCGAACTTATCCCCAGTGCCTTGTAATGGTTCCGCTTGTCGTGGTCGGTCATTTTGTTGCACAATGCACACCTTCGCAGCTTTTTAGGTTGAGTTGCCGTTTCAATAGAGCTTTTCATCCGCGTAGATCTCTTGCGGCCTTTCGTTTGCGATATAATTGGGTCCAACAAACAAATATCATTGTCGTCTTCCTCCCCCGGCTCGTCATCTTCTGATACCCCCGTCGTAGGCTCGGTGTCAATCGCACTGGTGACAGCGGCTGCTTCCAACTGGTCGATGATGGGCTCTTGCTGCTGAGCTACCTCGAGGAGATGTTTATAACCGACCATTGAAGCAGCAGCCTTTACGGACAAACGGGTGAAACTCGTCACCAGATGATTATACCGCAACGTCTCCGATTCTTCAAAGTCAGTATACGGGTGCTCCGGAAAAGCAATGGTAGCGTGCAACCTGTTTGCACCTTTCGTCCACCGTGGCAAGACGTATTTATCGGGGATTGTCCTGATATTCTTCTGGGTGAAAAAGCGCAGAATGTGTCTACACAGGATGCCATGGAACTCAAACTTCTTGCAAACACATGTCACCGAGTCCGTCAATGTGTCGTGGCTCACCGTATACATTCTGCGCAGCTTCTCAGGAACGAGGTCATTCACGAGCGAATAAACCTTGTACTCACGCGTAGACTTCTCCGCCACCTTGTTTATACAGTACCGTCCCGATTTCTGCAGCTCTACTTGGTATAGCAAGAAGATCTCCTTCGTATAGACTTTGGCACCGTTCAGCTCCAGCGGGGTCTCAAGCAACCTTCTCCTCTGTTTGTACGTGGTTGCAAAGTCCGCAGCCCTTTCTTTCACGAACAACGACGCAACCGCTTTCTGTGCGGATGTGACGAAACTCTTCAAATTGGTAGCTGTACCCACGTAACTATCGAACGTGGCATTCATAGATTCACTCCTGCCCGTCGTTCTCATGCCCGCAGAAAAATGCCTCCTCGTGTAAACGCCAATCCATTGCTCTTTGAGCTCGTACAAGTGCTGGAGCCACCCGTTGTCTTGCAATGAGTAATCCTGAACAAGCTTTTCCCACCTCTCCTCAAATTCCTCAATAGTTAACGACTTGCTAACGCACGTGTCAAAATCCTGTTTAAATTCTGGAAACTTTGCGTACACGTGATGCAAACGTTCGGGGTATTTGTTGCTTATGTGCCAAGTGCACAAGTTGTGTCGAGTATCTGGGAAGACGGTGGCAATAGCCTTCTTCATTGCCAAATCTTGATCGGTGATGATAACGTTGGGTGCTTTGAAGTTCATGGCTTCCAGCCACACACTAAACAACCATTCAAAAGAACTCTCGCTCTCGTCCCTTAACAAAGCGAACCCGAACAGGATGGAGTGATAATGATGATTGACCCCCGTGAAAGGGGCAAACGGCATCGAGTACTTGTTGGTACGGTATGTGGTGTCGAAAGTCACGACATCCCCAAAATGCTTATAAGCAAGCCTGGAACGACCGTCGACCCAAAAAATTGTGCTAACTCGATGCTCGTCGTCAAGTTTATAATCGAAAGTAAACTGCGGGTCCTCCATCTGCATCCGCTTCAATAGGCTCATTGTGGCTTGAGCATCATTGAGGTCATACGCGGCTCGTCTATGGGTTCGGACCGCGTTGCGAACGTCTGTCGTGTTAAAGTTTAAATTCTGAATTCCCCCGGCCTGTTCAGCAAGAACATTAATCATGTCGGTAGGTCCTAGACGCGCATCGCTCATTGTGTGAATGAGGCTCCTCGCGACCTTTCCCATCTTCTTGTGTTGATGCATCTGACTCACCTTAGAAGGGGTTACTAACGGGTGATTGTGTGCCAGTTCCAGGCTGCTAATAAGCCAATGATCTTGCTTGGGTTTATAGCTTACGAACATCTTGACCTGGCAATTCGTTCGCGCAAAGAAGTCCCGTCTTCTGCGCGAATAGCCTATTTCATCATCACTGTCCTCGTTGCCTACGCGTGTCTCATTTTGCACTGGGTTTCTGCCCCTATGGCACTCGTACATACGAGAGCATATCTTTCTCGTTATGTTGCTCGTTCTTGAAGTCTTTATTCTAATGCCAAATCCAACCCTCAATGAATACGCTCGGAAACATTCTCCAGCTTCTTCCAATGTTTGAAAGGTTCGTCCTAGATACGGATCACTAGCATCTACGGGGGTGTTGGAGCTCGACACGAAATCAGACATTGTGAAACAGCTCCCTATATGTAGAAATATAGACTACGCTGAACAATCAAATGACATTTTCAACTGAAAATATTACCTTAAAATTATCGTGACAAATAGACAAATTTAAGATGACAAATATACTATATACATAATCTCAAAAGTCTCCCATTTTGCTAATTATAGATTTATTGAACATAACAAATTACAATTACTAAGAGCGTTAGACAAATTCATCATGCCAAAATACAACAAACGTATCTAAAAAAATTCGAATTTAAATAGGATAGATGTGCCGAAGTTAGCGGCCCTCAAAAAAATCCAAAATTAACTACAATAAACTTCTTTAAAGTTAACAAATTAATTTCTAGAACATCATCAGAAATTTATATTTTTTTGCCCAAAATAAAAAATATACTTTATCAGTCAATCCACCCAGAAAATATCTGAGATGAGAAACTTACCTTGTTTGAGTGAAGAAGATTGAAGCAAGTTTTACTCGAAGAAGCTTGAGGGGAGCCAGAAATGGAAGCCAGGTGAATCCGAAGGAGAAGAAAATTTTGCGGGAAGAGCTGGAGAATTTTGCGGGATGAGCTGAGAATTCAGGAAAGAGAGCTGAGAATCAGGAACCTCGGGGGTATACGGGAAGCACCTGTCCGCGGGCGTGTGAGGAAATTATTCCGCGATACTGTCTAGCGGACACCTTTTTTGCTGTCTCGTGTCAGGCAGGGGTCAGTGAAAAAACTGACGGGACAGGCCCTGACAGGTGTCAGACTAGGGGACGTCCGCCATACTGTATGGCGGACGACTTTTTGCTGTCTCCCATCAGGACATTAATGCCCTCCGCGCTACTGTATAGCGGACAGGCGCGGAGGGGCAATTTGGTAAAAAAACCCGTCCGCCATACTGTATGGCGGACGTCTGACAGGTTTTGAAAAAGGCGCGATCTGGACCGTCCATCTTTCGGGATGGACGGTCAGATCGCGTTTGCAACTTCTCCTATTTTGCTAACACTCTCAACACTAGCTATATATATATTAGACTCCTCTGAGATGTAACAATAAATACTTATATGTCATGCTTGATTTATTTAAATTTCAGACTACTAACTTTATTTTTAACATGCATCACGTATGTCACCGTAAATAACGACATGTTTTTCGAAAATTTAATCAAAAGATATAATTATAATGCACCTAAAAACAAAATATGCTTTATCTTCTAAAAATATTAATATATTTTAACCTTCTTTTTACACACGTGTGACACAGTAACTAATTTGAATAACACATACAAATTTGATATATCCTCCAAATTTGAAAGTTTGGAGGGCAACATCTCGACACTGAATTATCAGGCTGCTCGGTGTCCACCGATCCAAATCAATGAGATCAACCCAGCGGACACAATTGAATTAATCCAAGCAAGTAGGTTTTCCGGAGCTTAATCAAAGTTAGAATTACGCATTTTCACAGCTTTGATCAGGCCATGTTCGACTAAAATCTTTGAGTTGGACGGGATGTATGCTCGTTGATCGCTATTGGATCAGCAACTTCATCAGGCTGTCAAGTCGAGATTGAATGCCCAAGGAAGTAAGTGTGTGTTCGCTAGTATCTGTCATATCATGGAAACACTTGTACTCGATGACTTGCACTGATCGGAGCCTTCTTCTCTACCTGTATATCATATAGATTGGGTTTTTTTATGCATTTGTTCCACTCTATCGAACTTCTGCCAATTTTCTGGAGTCTGCTAGTTTGTGATTTTTTGTATCATTCACACCTTTAGCATTGCTGAATCTCTCTCTGCCTGCGTGCGCGCGCGCGAGTGTATGTTTTGTGTGTGTGCGTGTCTGTGTACGGCTTTGGTATTTGAAAAGAGGTCGTGTTACTTTGCAGAAGTTCCAGGGAACTCAGGGCTTCTGGCACTCATAGTAAAGCTTCAATTAAAGATGAAATTGGAAAAAAGTCGATATTGAGAATTAATTTGTACACATAATTGATTCTCATTTGGCTCTTTTGAAGCTTTTGGGGAAGATACTGTATCGCTCAATATGTTACAATGGATGGGAGGATCAAGGCGGAAGGTGACAGCTGTAAGTTTGCTATAGATTCACTTTTTACATTGTCACGCCAATTGCCTTCACTGTTTCTGTTCCTCTCAGCTGTGAGAATTTCTTTGTTTAAGTAGTTAACAATTGGAATTTAAGATGCTATTTAGAGTAGGCACTTGTGTATGCATTACATGACCAGATTGAACTAAATCTTCTCTGGACTTTTTCGTGCTTACTACATTGCAACCTAATTTTCCTACCGGCTGAGTGATAGGCATAGCCACATGAGTTGACTGAGGGCAGTTGCCTCGCAGACGTCTGCAACCAGGGGGTTAGTGGGGTAACCACATCGTGAGAGAACATGTGAGGTTTTCTTTAATAGACGTCTTTAAAAGCATGACGCTTGGAAGGGCTGGCAATCTTTTCTAGGATTTAAAGTGGTACTAAGTATATCGAAACTAAAATCTTACTTTGTAGCATATTTGTATGTCCAAACCTCACTTTTGTTGCGTATTTATATATCACCTCACCTGGGAGAGAATTTTCATTATGTGGAAATACAGTTTAATCAAGTGAAAACATAACAAGATCATAAATGAGTCTTCTTCAAGAAGATCTGGATTTCTCTTCTATGTTTTCTTAGTTATGGATGTGACTGCATATTTGAAATTTTATGTGTTCAGTACAACAGATAGATTAAGGTGTTCGTCAGTCCTGTATACTCCTTTAAAATCCTAGCCCTGGCTTGGTCTTATTTCAAATCTTGAAGTGTTTATTGTCTTGACCGATTTGGCATATGAAATGAATTTGAGCATGTGGGGTGGCTGNTGTTTGGGGGGGAAACAAGCCTTTACACCATATCTTGCAATCCAC
>JAVXUO010001629.1:0-68792 GCA_033065855.1 Escallonia rubra
TTAGAGGGTATTTTTGTCAAAAAATCGTACCCTACATTATGTAGCGGACGTACTTAAAAAAAAAAAACGTAAAAAAAAAAGATTTGGACCTCCGCGATACAGTGTACAGACTTGAATGTTGTCTGGGAAACAATGTAGCGGAAGGGGGAGGGGAAAAAAGGTAAAAAAAAATTTCGTCCGCGACATAGTGTCGCGGACGACTGACAGCTTCCGAAAAAGGCGCGATCTGGGTTGTCCATCTTTCGGGATGGACGATCAGATCGCGCTTCAACTCTCCTATTTTGCCCACGCTCTCAGCTCCCTATATATATATATATTAGACTCCTTTAAGATGTAATAATAAATACTTATATGTCATGCTTGATACTCTACATTTGACACTCTACTAACTCATTTTCTCTCTTCTGGCCCAGTTTCTTCTCATCCTCTCTCTCTAAAAGGTAGAATGAGAAACCCATAATATATGACCGAAATCTTTAATCTGTGTGCCAAAAAAAAAAAAAAAACTATCGATTTATGTGAAACTAAGGGAGTAGGAAAGAAATAAGTGAAAGTATAAGTTTTTAAAAAAATTGGTTAAAGCCTATTTAGCGAGAGTAGAAATTGTTCAAATAATATATATATATATATATATATGGGGGCTGATCTGTTGAGAGCGTTAGCAAAATAGGAGATCTTGCAAACGCGATCTGGCCGTCCATCCTGAAAGATGGACGGCCCAGATCGCGCCTTTTCAAAATATGGGAGCTGATCCGTTGAGAGCGTCAGCCTCGGGGACGTCCGCTACACTGTATAGCGGACGTCTTCTGTCTCCCATCAGGACTTTAATGCTGTCCGCTAGACAGTGTAGCGGACAGGCGCGGAGGGGCAAAAAGGTATAAAAGTCCGTCCGCGACACTGTATGGCGGACGACTGACAGTTTTTGAAAAAGGCGCTATCTGGGCCGTCCATCTTTCAGGATGGACGACCAGATCGCGTTTGAAGATCTCCTATTTTGCTAACGCTCTACGGATCATATCCTTATATATATATATATATATATATATATGGGAGCTGATCCGTTGAGAGCGTTAGCAAAATAGGAGAAGTTGCAAACGCGATCTGACCGTCCATCCCGAAAGATGGACGGTCCAGATCGCGCCTTTTTCAAAACCTGTCAGACGTCCGCCATACAGTATGGCGGACGGGTTTTTTTACCAAATTGCCCCTCCGCGCCTGTCCGCTATACAGTAGCGCGGAGGGCATTAATGTCCTGATGGGAGACAGCAAAAAGTCGTCCGCCATACAGTATGGCGGACGTCCCCTAGTCTGACACCTGTCAGGGCCTGTCCCGTCAGTTTTTTCGGCAATGACGGTTATCTTGTCCTTTCTGTCACGTCAACAGTGTCCGCTATACAGTTTAGCGGACGTTTAGCCATCCGGGATATTGTATCGCGGACGTAGTAGCCATCCGCGGTACTGTATTGCGGACGTTCAGTATACTTGCAAACGGCAGTAACTACGGCAGTAACTACGGCAGTAACTACGGCACCACTCTTCTCCACTCTTTCTACTCACAAAATATACACTTTCTACGCAATATCCAATCTTTACCACCGGCGTTGGCAAGCATATCGGCGACATTCCGGTGTTCAATATACCCTAAATCGATCACGTAAGTTCACAAAATCTACGATTTTTTGTCTGTAATATTCGGTTATGATGAATATTGCGTTTTATATATGTATGTTCTTGTTCTTGTGCAAGCGTTTGCAAAATCCGATTCCGTAATAGTATATATATTTATACATATGAGTACATATGCTAACATTGTACGTATCATTCATGTCCTAACTCGTTATATGTATTATGCATGTGCTAGCGTCGTAGTTTCGCTTCTTATTATGAAAATCCAAAACGTAAAATCCAAACTGAGAAGGTTTTTCCATAATTTCAGTTGCAAAAAATGGAATTTAACCCTGGACCTGAAGACCCATCCGTGTTATACGACCAAGCTAACCATATCAGTACGCTCATATGGGATGGTGGAGTAAGATACATTATTTATAAACTTTTCTTATTCTTACGAACGTTGTATATGCCGTTGAGAGCGCTTAAATTGTATTTATTAATTCGTAGGAAAGAGAACTTGTCAACACCGTAGAAGTATCTCGCGATATAGTATCGTGGAAACTGAACACCGCCCAGAAGAGGATACTGCGTGGAATTGGGTTTGGGATTTTCACGCATGGGCAGATATTTCAACAGCTTGACCGGGCCTTGATAGGTGCCCTTGTTGAGAGGTGGAGAAGTGAAACGAATACGTTTCACTTCCCGCTCGGAGAGCTGGCAATTACCCTAGAAGATGTAGGGTTCATCTTAGGGTTGCCGGTGACGGGGCTGCCGGTAATTGCTCCTCCGTCAGAAGCAACGAAGACGAGAACCGCTAGGGACTTCCTCCATTCGATACCCCAGGATAAATTTAGCAGTGGTGGTATAAAGTTGAAATGGTTGGTAGATACGTACGGGGTATTGCCGGAAAACTATACGGGCCATGAGCTTGTGCTTTACACAAAAGCCTTCCTCTGGTGGGTGATGGGGGCAATTTTATTCCCAACGACGTCGAAGAACACGGCCAGCGTGAAATATTTACCGTTGTTGAGTAACCTGGCTGAGGTTGGAGATTATGCATGGGGTGCAGCGGTTCTTTCGTATCTGTACCGAGCATTGCACAAGGCAACGAGGCCCGACTCCAAAGCCATATGTGCATGTCTCTCGCTATTGCAGGTATATCATATAAATCCTGTCTTCGTTATTGTTTTTTTTTGTTTTCGCTTTTGTTGAATCGACGATATAAATATAATTTGTCCATTTTTTCAGGTGTGGTCTTATGAACACCTTGCTCCCGGTTCACCGACGCGTAGGGATGGAACCGATAGAGTGTGGCCTCGGTTGCGTGCTTGGGAGTACAGCCGGAATAATAGCCACTACCGCAGGAGAGCCGATCCCCATCACAACATCACGTTCTATCGAGGGGAGTTCGACCGCCTATCTCCGGGCCAATTGCGTTGGGCACCGTACATAGGTTTGGCGCGACGGGTTGAAGAGTCGTTCGTCTTCACGCTATCCGGGTTGCAGCGCACACCCCTCATCCACTTCGAGGTCGCAGAGTGGCAGCTGCCAGACCGAGCAATGCGCCATTTTGAGTTGGAGCAGGGTTTGCCCGCCGGTGCCCCAGATATGAGGGTTAACAGGGACCCACCGGATGTCGGGCGGTTTGGCAAGGCCAATGCGCAAGAATTGTGCGCGGCCGAACTAGAGCTCTGGACTTCTTGGCAGGACACACTGGCGGCCATCGTCTCGGAGCCGGACCCCGTTATCAGCATCGCGGAGTATGATGAGTGGTACTCCCGCATCACGCGGAGGAGAGTAGCCCCAGTCAACTTTGAACGCGGGGCGAGGTATGCGCCTAGGGGTCAGATCGACGAGCAGATGGCATACAATCTCGTAAGTTGCCCAACTTGTCTTCAATATATCAGAACTGATTAAAGTTACTTATTTGTTATCTCTTTGGATGTAGGTTAATGCCTCGCTTGCATTCTTCCAGAAGTTGAGTGAGCGGAAGGATCTGATGAGCGCAATGGGCGAGGATCTTCGCCAACAGGCTGCTGCACTGGCTATAGGCTGCGGGAATTTTGTGCGGCAAGCATCGGGACAGTCTTCGGTCGACAGCCCGGGAATGGGTTATACGGGCGCCAGCCCGTATAACGTTGATCCCTCCGGGCAAGCTTCAGGGGTGAGCCAGGGAGTTGGTGGTCCCTCTGTACCGGGGATGGGACATGCTCAAGCGTCGTGGGCCGATTACAGCGGCCCGACCTTCGATTCGTTCCCGGAACCCCAACCCCTCTCTCAGAGTCAAGTCACGCAAGAGTGGCAATACGGTTTTAACGAGGCACTGCCCATTGTCCCGTGGGCGGGACCGATTGGCGGCACCGAAGGGCAATATCAGCGGGAGGAAGAAATGGCCGGCGAGCAATATCAGCCGGCAGGCGCCCCCGAAGGCGATTATCAGCCGGCCGGGGCCGCCGAAGGCGACTATCAGCCGGCCGATCCGTTGGTTGGAGGCCAATTTCTTCCGTTGCTCTTGCCCCCCGGCGGAGGGCAAGAGCAACCGGTCGACCCCCGAGGGCAATATCCGAAAGGGCATCCAGCCAGGCCCCTGAAGCCGCATAAACACCACCTAATCCATCACCGTTATTTTAGCGGGCCCCCCCAGACGAAGAGTCGTATGCCGTGAAAAACCCGCAGGGCTTGGATTACAGTGTCTCGTGGAAAGAACTGTCCACGCTGGCGCCGGGGATGTGGTTAGACAACTTCGTCATCTCGCACTACGTGCAAATTCTGCGGCAAAGGAGTCGGGAGCAGCCTAACTACGGTCCGCGCATTTTTATTCTCGACGCTTACTTTCACAATATGCTAGTACAAGACTTTAACGAGTGGGACAAGGCGAGGAAGCAGGCGAGAAAGGCGAAGGCCGAGATGAAGTGGAGACCGTCCGCTAACCTACTCGCATATATTGGTCGGCCGAGTCCAGAGCGCGCAAGTGTGGCGGATGTGTTTCTACTCCCTGCTATAATTAATGCCCACTGGTTCTTGATTTGCTATGAACCGGTAACGAATACCGTATCAGTCCTTGACAGTCTCTACGATGATACGGACGCGATTGGTGTGATTGACATGTACGTAGGCTTAGGGATGTTGAATCCAATGGTAAGAGCCTGTTTACTTCTTATTGTAACTTGCATAATGTAGAACTGATTAATCGTATTATGTTTGCTATGTTTAATGTTTAATGCTTATCCTCTTACTCGCAGAATCTATTTGCTGCCATGGTCAATAGAGAGCGTTCTCGAGAGAACCGAGGGAGGGCAGTGGGCGATAGGGAGGTTGTTTTCCGATTGAAGAGGACTAGGCCCAAGCAACTTAATACCTCGGACTGCGGCGTCTACCTCTGCATGTACATGGATTACATCTGTCGGTCGGAGAGCCTCAAGAAGACCGTCTGGACACAAGACTGCATAGACTGCTTTAGGTATAGGATGGCTTGGCAAATTATCAATGGCCGGCCTAGACATATTAGATATATTGTAAATCCGTGTAATTGACAATGTTTGCGTATAATAACGTCCGCTATATTGACTTGGCTATTTGTCCTTAAACTTCTTGACTCTTATCGTTTGAATGCGATTGACGATTTCATCTGTGTTGACTTGAGATGTGATCGTTGTTGAATGCGATTGATTTGATTCAGTGATATGGTTGTGTTGTTCAGCTGAGTGTTTTATTTGTTCTGTGTGATTTGCTTTCAGCAGGGGAGACTAGATATGGCCGAAAAAAAACTAAGTGCTGTGGAAAGTACATTCTGCTTGGCTGTCCGCGATATAGTTTCGCGGACGTAAATAGGGCCCCAAAAAAAACTAAGTGCTGGGGAGGGAGGGTACATTCTGCTTGGATGTCCGCGATATAGTTTCGCGGACCTAAATAGGGCCCCAAAAAAAACTAAGTGCTGGGAAGGGAGGGTACATTCTGCTTGGCTGTCCGCGATATAGTTTCGCGGACGTAAATAGGGCCCCAAAAAAAACTAAGTGCTGGGGAGGGAGGGTACATTCTGCTTGGCTGTCCGCGATATAGTTTCGCGGACGTAGAATAGGTCGGAAAAAAAACTAAGTGCTGGGAAGGGAGGGTACATTCTGCTTGGCTGTCCGCGATATAGTTTCGCGGACGTAAATAGGGCCCCAAAAAAACTAAGTGCTGGGGAGGGAGGGTACATTCTGCTTGGCTGTCCGCGATATAGTTTCGCGGACGTAAATAAGGCCCCAAAAAAAACTAAGTGCTGGGGAGGGAGGGTACATTCTGCTTGGCTGTCCGCGATATAGTTTCGCGGACGTAAATAGGGCCCCAAAAAAAACGAAGTGCTGGGGAGGGAGGGTACATTCTGCTTGGCTGTCCGCGATATAGTTTCGCGGACGTAAATAGGGCCCCAAAAAAAACTAAGTGCTGGGGAGGGAGGGTACATTCTGCTTGGCTGTCCGCGATATAGTTTCGCGGACGTAAATAGGGCCCAACCAAAAACTAAGTGCTGGGAAGGGAGGGTACATTCTGCTTGGCTGTCCGCGATATAGTTTCGCGGACGTAAATAGCCCCAAAAAAAACGAAGTGCTGGGGAGGGAGGGTACATTCTGCTTGGCTGTCCGCGATATAGTTTCGCGGACCTAAATAGGGCCCCAAAAAAAACTAAGTGCTGGGAAGGGAGGGTACATTCTGCTTGGCTGTCCGCGATATAGTTTCGCGGACCTAAATAGGGCCCCAAAAAAAACTAAGTGCTGGGAAGGGAGGGTACATTCTGCTTGGCTGTCCGCGATATAGTTTCGCGGACGTAAATAGGGCCCCAAAAAAAACATTTATTCCGAACATTTTACATGCTTCAAAAGACGGGATACACCACAATTAGAATGACATGTGGATGAGTGCCGGTTGGAATGAAATCCTAGCATGCAGTAGAAAGAGATATATATATATCACTCTTCATTTGACATATACTCATCAGATAAGTACTGATCATTGGTTAAAATATTGTTTCTCTCGTTTGATGTGAGCTGCCTCCCACTAGCCTCGGCCATTTCTTCCGCAAGTTGAAGCATATAAAATCGTTTTCTACGCAGCAACATCCGGTTATTCTCCATACGAATTTGGCGCACAGCTTTCTTACACTGCTTAACATTACGCCGCGACATAGTAAGTGAACGACGTTGCGGCACAGGTGCACTCAGCGTGGTGAGATCCTGGTGTAGCGCTTCTGATTCCTTAACTCGATATGCCCATTCTCTCCGTAAACCGCAATAATACTCTCTGGGATCCGTGTACTTCACTTCTTTGTAGTCGTCGTTCCTTTCACACAACAACCACACAGTCTCACGTCCCCGCAGACTAGAACTCCCAGGAACTCCTGCCATTTAACTTTGTTTTGGTTCTAAAGCGATGAGCATGGCTAACATATATAAATAAGCCCACATACCCATACACAATATATTGGTGTGATAGCTACACAATAGTCTGTCTATCTCTTGTGACAAGACAAGTCGCTGGACCGTAGTTAGATGACAATAGTTGGAGACAACAGCATGCCCGTGTCATAAAGTTGACAAGTCTTTGCTGACAAGACAATTCTCTTTGGTGACAAGACATGTCTCTAGTCTATTGCCAACGTTGGGTCACATCTCATAAAGTTGAAACTGTAGCTCTTTCATAAAGTGGTCCCGTTTCAAAGTATATATAAGTACATGCATTGCTCATTGCAATGGGCATAGAGTGATATACTCCCAATTTCATAACAACTCTGGAAATGTCATATACTCCACGAGATATTTTTGAAGCAATGGGTCGTTACTGGGCGGGCGAAGATGAATTTTACTATTCTTTGCGTCCAAGTTTGCGTTACTCATCAAGCTATGTGAATACATTACGTGCAGAATGGTCTTATCGGATGAATGAACACGAGGTCCTAGTAGCTGATTCACGGAGCATGAATATACCCATACCTCGACAAAAGGCAATCAACATGCCTCGAATTACGCACATGGAGCTTGAAAGGGCACTTCATCGAATACGCGAGGAAAATAATAGAATGCGAGTTCGTCAAAGTAGGCATAACTTACGTCGTATGGCACGTGATGCACATGAAGATGGCAACAACAATGAAGCACAAGTATACTGGAACATGAGCTTCGAAGAAGGAAATGTTTCCGATGCTCCAGTTTCAGATGAAGATGCCTGAAGATCGAGTTCTATAGCGGACATAAGGGCCTCCGCTTAGCCCGGTGTTCGGGAAGGTCGGAACTAAGTGTCTGGTCCGTGCCAACCATTTTCTGGTCCAAGTTGCAGACAACCATCTGCTGCACCACTATGACGTAAGCTTCGTACTGTATTGTGCGGGCCCGCTGCGGAGCTGTCCGCTATATAGTATAGCGGACATCCCCGCAGAGGCAAAGTCTCGTTGATTTGATTGTCCGTACGAGATGTCCGCTATATAGTATAGCGGACAGCTCCGCAGCGGGCCCGCACAATACAGTACGAAGCTTACGTCATAGTGGTGCAGCAGATCGTTGTCTGCAACTTGGACCAGAAAATGGTTGGCACGAACCAAACACTTAGTTCCGACCTTCCCGAACCCCGGCCTAAGCGGAGGCCCTTATGTCCACTATGTAGTAGAGCTAGAAGTTGTAGCGTTCTGCAATTTTAATAAATTGGCTTGTTTTAGTCGCATTGTAGCATAATGCTGTTTTAATAAATTGGCGCCCCGAAGACTTGTTTCTGCGTCAGAATCAACAACCTCAATATCGATAAACAATAAAGAACGTATGATTAACAATCAACGATCTCAATATACCGACGGAATCTCAAACGACACAATTAACGTACGATTCACAATCAACGATCTTAATATATCGAGGGAATCTCAAACGACACAATTGAGCACAATTAAGCGAGGAAAAATTTCGAGGTGATTCAACAACAACATAAATAATTTTATTAATAATAAATTAGGGTTCACATTGGGGGAAAGAAATTTTTTCACAAGTGCTCCGATCAAAGATTACAACTTGAAAATCCCACCACCCAAGGTGTTCAAACACTACAAAGTCCCCGAGTTCGAGGCCATGCTGGCGCACGAAGACGTTCCAACCCTCTGCGAATTGCTTTTTTTGGGGTCGGCCGGGCTTCAGCTTGATTTCAACCTGCCATGCCCCCTTGCGGCTATATAATCTTGCACTGTCATGAATTGTTGTAAATTGATTGGTCAAGGCTTCCGGTATGTCCTAACAAACACAACACAAAAAATACGTTAGTTTTTAACCAAAACATCAAACCTTTAACACACGAAAATACAGAGAAATAGGGATGGCCTACAAGTTCATTCTCAAACCCCGGCATCATGACTTTGAAAAAGTGTTTGCCTGCCAGGTGCAAGTTGCCAATAAAATCGTTGGTGGTCTCCGATCCAGAAGCCATCGAGGTCGGCGTTGAGGGGAGGACGGATTAACGCCGGAGTTCTGGGCCACCGGAGATGTGGGTGCCGGAGACGGAGTAGCGGCAGCAGATGTTCGAGACAGAGAGAGGTGCCCTCAGATAGGACTGATAACAGCTGAATTAGCGATATGATTAATATATATAGTAGGATAGAGTTATCCGCCATTTTATATGGCGGACACCAAAAGTCTTTCTTCGATGACGTCCGCTATATTCTATAGCGGACGTAAATGAAGACCAAAAGTTTTACTGCTCATGAGGTCCGCTATATGGTATAGCGGACGTGAAAGCCCAAAAGTTTTTCTTCGATGACGTCCGCTATATTGTATCGCGGACGTGAATGCAGACCAAAAGTTTTACTGCTCATGAGGTCCGCTCTATGGTATAGCGGACGTGAAAGCAGACCAAAAGTTTTTCTTCGATGACGTCCGCTATATTTTATAGCGGACGTGAAAGCAGACCAAAAGTTTCTCTTCAACGATGTCCGCTATATTTTATAGCGGACGAGACTTAAAAAAAAAAAAAAATCAAAAATAAGAGACTATACATTTAATTCGATGGCCTCTCATTCTCTCCATTTTTTAATAGTTCCAGCATTCGGAGGAAAAATTATCCCTCCGAAAATTATTACAAATGTCATAACGTTGTACAAAAAATTAAAGGTCCACTGCAGCTTGTTCGTCCTCGTCTTCAGCGTCACCTTCTTCCCCGTCTTGCAAACCCCCCGAACTTATCCCCAGTGCCTTGTAATGGTTCCGCTTGTCGTGGTCGGTCATTTTGTTGCACAATGCACACCTTCGCAGCTTTTTAGGTTGAGTTGCCGTTTCAATAGAGCTTTTCATCCGCGTAGATCTCTTGCGGCCTTTCGTTTGCGATATAATTGGGTCCAACAAACAAATATCATTGTCGTCTTCCTCCCCCGGCTCGTCATCTTCTGATACCCCCGTCGTAGGCTCGGTGTCAATCGCACTGGTGACAGCGGCTGCTTCCAACTGGTCGATGATGGGCTCTTGCTGCTGAGCTACCTCGAGGAGATGTTTATAACCGACCATTGAAGCAGCAGCCTTTACGGACAAACGGGTGAAACTCGTCACCAGATGATTATACCGCAACGTCTCCGATTCTTCAAAGTCAGTATACGGGTGCTCCGGAAAAGCAATGGTAGCGTGCAACCTGTTTGCACCTTTCGTCCACCGTGGCAAGACGTATTTATCGGGGATTGTCCTGATATTCTTCTGGGTGAAAAAGCGCAGAATGTGTCTACACAGGATGCCATGGAACTCAAACTTCTTGCAAACACATGTCACCGAGTCCGTCAATGTGTCGTGGCTCACCGTATACATTCTGCGCAGCTTCTCAGGAACGAGGTCATTCACGAGCGAATAAACCTTGTACTCACGCGTAGACTTCTCCGCCACCTTGTTTATACAGTACCGTCCCGATTTCTGCAGCTCTACTTGGTATAGCAAGAAGATCTCCTTCGTATAGACTTTGGCACCGTTCAGCTCCAGCGGGGTCTCAAGCAACCTTCTCCTCTGTTTGTACGTGGTTGCAAAGTCCGCAGCCCTTTCTTTCACGAACAACGACGCAACCGCTTTCTGTGCGGATGTGACGAAACTCTTCAAATTGGTAGCTGTACCCACGTAACTATCGAACGTGGCATTCATAGATTCACTCCTGCCCGTCGTTCTCATGCCCGCAGAAAAATGCCTCCTCGTGTAAACGCCAATCCATTGCTCTTTGAGCTCGTACAAGTGCTGGAGCCACCCGTTGTCTTGCAATGAGTAATCCTGAACAAGCTTTTCCCACCTCTCCTCAAATTCCTCAATAGTTAACGACTTGCTAACGCACGTGTCAAAATCCTGTTTAAATTCTGGAAACTTTGCGTACACGTGATGCAAACGTTCGGGGTATTTGTTGCTTATGTGCCAAGTGCACAAGTTGTGTCGAGTATCTGGGAAGACGGTGGCAATAGCCTTCTTCATTGCCAAATCTTGATCGGTGATGATAACGTTGGGTGCTTTGAAGTTCATGGCTTCCAGCCACACACTAAACAACCATTCAAAAGAACTCTCGCTCTCGTCCCTTAACAAAGCGAACCCGAACAGGATGGAGTGATAATGATGATTGACCCCCGTGAAAGGGGCAAACGGCATCGAGTACTTGTTGGTACGGTATGTGGTGTCGAAAGTCACGACATCCCCAAAATGCTTATAAGCAAGCCTGGAACGACCGTCGACCCAAAAAATTGTGCTAACTCGATGCTCGTCGTCAAGTTTATAATCGAAAGTAAACTGCGGGTCCTCCATCTGCATCCGCTTCAATAGGCTCATTGTGGCTTGAGCATCATTGAGGTCATACGCGGCTCGTCTATGGGTTCGGACCGCGTTGCGAACGTCTGTCGTGTTAAAGTTTAAATTTTGAATTCCCCCGGCCTGTTCAGCAAGAACATTAATCATGTCGGTAGGTCCTAGACGCGCATCGCTCATTGTGTGAATGAGGCTCCTCGCGACCTTTCCCATCTTCTTGTGTTGATGCATCTGACTCACCTTAGAAGGGGTTACTAACGGGTGATTGTGTGCCAGTTCCAGGCTGCTAATAAGCCAATGATCTTGCTTGGGTTTATAGCTTACGAACATCTTGACCTGGCAATTCGTTCGCGCAAAGAAGTCCCGTCTTCTGCGCGAATAGCCTATTTCATCATCACTGTCCTCGTTGCCTACGCGTGTCTCATTTTGCACTGGGTTTCTGCCCCTATGGCACTCGTACATACGAGAGCATATCTTTCTCGTTATGTTGCTCGTTCTTGAAGTCTTTATTCTAATGCCAAATCCAACCCTCAATGAATACGCTCGGAAACATTCTCCAGCTTCTTCCAATGTTTGAAAGGTTCGTCCTAGATACGGATCACTAGCATCTACGGGGGTGTTGGAGCTCGACACGAAATCAGACATTGTGAAACAGCTCCCTATATGTAGAAATATAGACTACGCTGAACAATCAAATGACATTTTCAACTGAAAATATTACCTTAAAATTATCGTGACAAATAGACAAATTTAAGATGACAAATATACTATATACATAATCTCAAAAGTCTCCCATTTTGCTAATTATAGATTTATTGAACATAACAAATTACAATTACTAAGAGCGTTAGACAAATTCATCATGCCAAAATACAACAAACGTATCTAAAAAAATTCGAATTTAAATAGGATAGATGTGCCGAAGTTAGCGGCCCTCAAAAAAATCCAAAATTAACTACAATAAACTTCTTTAAAGTTAACAAATTAATTTCTAGAACATCATCAGAAATTTATATTTTTTTGCCCAAAATAAAAAATATACTTTATCAGTCAATCCACCCAGAAAATATCTGAGATGAGAAACTTACCTTGTTTGAGTGAAGAAGATTGAAGCAAGTTTTACTCGAAGAAGCTTGAGGGGAGCCAGAAATGGAAGCCAGGTGAATCCGAAGGAGAAGAAAATTTTGCGGGAAGAGCTGGAGAATTTTGCGGGATGAGCTGAGAATTCAGGAAAGAGAGCTGAGAATCAGGAACCTCGGGGGTATACGGGAAGCACCTGTCCGCGGGCGTGTGAGGAAATTATTCCGCGATACTGTCTAGCGGACACCTTTTTTGCTGTCTCGTGTCAGGCAGGGGTCAGTGAAAAAACTGACGGGACAGGCCCTGACAGGTGTCAGACTAGGGGACGTCCGCCATACTGTATGGCGGACGACTTTTTGCTGTCTCCCATCAGGACATTAATGCCCTCCGCGCTACTGTATAGCGGACAGGCGCGGAGGGGCAATTTGGTAAAAAAACCCGTCCGCCATACTGTATGACGGACGTCTGACAGGTTTTGAAAAAGGCGCGATCTGGACCGTCCATCTTTCGGGATGGACGGTCAGATCGCGTTTGCAACTTCTCCTATTTTGCTAACGCTCTCAACGGATCAGCTCCCTATATATATTAGACTCCTCTAAGATGTAACAATAAATACTTATATGTCATGCTTGATTTATTTAAATTTCAGACTACTAACTTTATTTTTAACATGCATCACGTATGTCACCGTAAATAACGACATGTTTTTCGAAAATTTAATCAAAAGATATAATTATAATGCACCTAAAAACAAAATATGCTTTATCTTCTAAAAATATTAATATATTTTAACCTTCTTTTTACACACGTGTGACACAGTAACTAATTTGAATAACACATACAAATTTGATATATCCTCCAAATTTGAAAGTTTGGAGGGCAACATCTCGACACTGAATTATCAGGCTGCTCGGTGTCCACCGATCCAAATCAATGAGATCAACCCAGCGGACACAATTGAATTAATCCAAGCAAGTAGGTTTTCCGGAGCTTAATCAAAGTTAGAATTACGCATTTTCACAGCTTTGATCAGGCCATGTTCGACTAAAATCTTTGAGTTGGACGGGATGTATGCTCGTTGATCGCTATTGGATCAGCAACTTCATCAGGCTGTCAAGTCGAGATTGAATGCCCAAGGAAGTAAGTGTGTGTTCGCTAGTATCTGTCATATCATGGAAACACTTGTACTCGATGACTTGCACTGATCGGAGCCTTCTTCTCTACCTGTATATCATATAGATTGGGTTTTTTTATGCATTTGTTCCACTCTATCGAACTTCTGCCAATTTTCTGGAGTCTGCTAGTTTGTGATTTTTTGTATCATTCACACCTTTAGCATTGCTGAATCTCTCTCTGCCTGCGTGCGCGCGCGCGAGTGTATGTTTTGTGTGTGTGCGTGTCTGTGTACGGCTTTGGTATTTGAAAAGAGGTCGTGTTACTTTGCAGAAGTTCCAGGGAACTCAGGGCTTCTGGCACTCATAGTAAAGCTTCAATTAAAGATGAAATTGGAAAAAAGTCGATATTGAGAATTAATTTGTACACATAATTGATTCTCATTTGGCTCTTTTGAAGCTTTTGGGGAAGATACTGTATCGCTCAATATGTTACAATGGATGGGAGGATCAAGGCGGAAGGTGACAGCTGTAAGTTTGCTATAGATTCACTTTTTACATTGTCACGCCAATTGCCTTCACTGTTTCTGTTCCTCTCAGCTGTGAGAATTTCTTTGTTTAAGTAGTTAACAATTGGAATTTAAGATGCTATTTAGAGTAGGCACTTGTGTATGCATTACATGACCAGATTGAACTAAATCTTCTCTGGACTTTTTCGTGCTTACTACATTGCAACCTAATTTTCCTACCGGCTGAGTGATAGGCATAGCCACATGAGTTGACTGAGGGCAGTTGCCTCGCAGACGTCTGCAACCAGGGGGTTAGTGGGGTAACCACATCGTGAGAGAACATGTGAGGTTTTCTTTAATAGACGTCTTTAAAAGCATGACGCTTGGAAGGGCTGGCAATCTTTTCTAGGATTTAAAGTGGTACTAAGTATATCGAAACTAAAATCTTACTTTGTAGCATATTTGTATGTCCAAACCTCACTTTTGTTGCGTATTTATATATCACCTCACCTGGGAGAGAATTTTCATTATGTGGAAATACAGTTTAATCAAGTGAAAACATAACAAGATCATAAATGAGTCTTCTTCAAGAAGATCTGGATTTCTCTTCTATGTTTTCTTAGTTATGGATGTGACTGCATATTTGAAATTTTATGTGTTCAGTACAACAGATAGATTAAGGTGTTCGTCAGTCCTGTATACTCCTTTAAAATCCTAGCTCTGGCTTGGTCTTATTTCAAATCTTGAAGTGTTTATTGTCTTGACCGATTTGGCATATGAAATGAATTTGAGCATGAGGGGAGGCTGTTGTTTGGGGGAGAAAAAAGACTTTACACCATATCTTGCAATCCACCAGCGGAGGCGCACAGTTCGAAGTTTGTTTCGTATCTGCATTTGCATATTTTGCATATTAGATTAAAGTTTGTATGTTCACTGTCCTTTTAATAGGGAACTGTAGTTGCTATGACGTATAAGAACATGTGCCTATTCTCTTCCATCTCTCCTCACTCTCTTGTGCTTTTGGAATGAGGACAGCTCCACTGTGATCTTGATTTAGACTGTTTTGTCAGCCCAAACACATGCTTGAGATGCTTTTAAGAGGCGGAGCTCTACTTCCTTTTTTATAGAACCAAACATGTGAAGCTCTATGATATGTTCCTTACTTTGATAATAGGTAGTTCTATTCTTCTTGTTGGACATACTTTGAATGTACATGCTCTATTCTCCTTTGATTGGATAGGCTCTTTAGTCGCACATTATTATTTTTAGGTTTATCTAACCCATTTGACACTAATTGGTTACATGGATGATGGTGCTGTTACGCATTTCATCAAGCGAGATTATGCTTAGTTTCTCATTTGGAGTATCTTTTCCCTTTATATGCATGGATGACATCTTCTGATTGTGCTGAGATACAAATATTGCAGTCGAGAAAGTCAACACAAAAGAGGTACAGAAACTTGTTTGAATTTTCTCCATTTAATCTTGCTGTTCATAGTTTTTACTATTGTTATATGCAGTTAGTTGACCTATTCTTATTCTTAAGAAGACTGAAAGAGTGCTTGAATCTTCCAGGCAAAAGCAGTACTTCGAGCAAAGAAAACGACAACAGCAGCAGCAGCTGATAGCTGAGCCAGAGAGCTATCCTGATGGAACAGACACATGCAGTCATCGTCAGAACAATAGTAGATCACTGGATATTCTCAGTTTGTTAAACTTAACATCAGTTGGTCAGGAACGCAAATCCAGTTGCCCTGCTGGTAATTTTATAAAAGATTCTGAACTTTTTTAAAATCACTTATGAAGCTTTTTTTTCTCTTTGTATGCTTAAACTGGTTGAGACTTAAAGTTTGATGCTGATTTAACTATATGTTTGTTAATTAAATATAGTGGACATGTCTTCTTAATTGAAACATATTTGTTACAGTTGAGGGAAATGAAAACCTTATCTCAAGCTGCCAGAGCACATTAATACAGATGGTAGATTACAAACATGTCCATGACAATTTAGACTAGTAACGCTATGCTTACATAATAGATTCTGGGGTAAATTACACACGGCACTCCTGAGGTTTGCCCTAAACTACACACAGTTCCTATCATCTTTTTTTATTACACTCCGCTCCCTGTGGTTTATAATATGTTTACACAAAACTCCATATCGTTAAGTTTCCGTAAATAAAAGTTAGGTCACCACATAATATTTTATGAACTACCAAAATTGCCCTTTAACATGTCTTCTTCTTCAGCCACCGTCGCCGGCTCCAGGGTATCGCCACTGGCGCCGCCGCCGTCCCCCCCAAACACCACTGCCCACTGCCTCTCTCTCTCTCTCTCTCACACACACACACACACACACACACACAAGTACTAATACAAACACACTGCCCACAAGATACCACCAACAACAACAGATCTAGCTCCACCACAACACCAGATCTAGCACCATTACAATGTTACCCACCTCCAAACACAGCACACACACACCTCCAAACACACACTTATGCCGCACCACATCATCACCACGCAACTTGTGGCATCACCACAGTCATCCACCGCACTTTGCCACACTGCCGGTGACCAGATCAGGCCACCATTTTCCGCCATCAGCAAGCATCACCACTGCCGACCATAGTTTTGAGGACCCGTCGGCATAGATCTATGAAAAAGATAGATCCCGGTGTTGGTTTTGAGGGCCCAGTGATGGTTTTGAAAAAACCCGTCGCCGACCATGGTTTTGAGGGCCCAGATCTCCACAATCTGACCTACCGGTGCCGGAGACACGTACGGATTGGACTCCGCGGGCATGGTGGTGGCAGAGTTCCCGGCGATCGGAGCGGGGCCTTGGCACGACGATTAGCTGCCCGGGGAGGCAGTGGGACGTGATCGGAGGCTGGAGGGTGTTACCGTGTGGTGGGGTTGCCAGTGGTATAGCCGGAGTGTGTGTGTTGCCGGGTGGTGGGTCGTGGTGGCCGCGGTGGTGGTCTGTCAGTAAGGTGAAGGGACGGTGCTGTTGGTGGGGCTGTTGGTGGTTGTGATTGGTCACTGAAGTGAGTGGCCGGTCGCCAGAGGGTGTTGCCGGTCACTAGTGTGTGTATGAGAGAGAGAGACAGAGAGACAGAGAGAGACAGAGAGGGGGAAGGGTAAATTTATTTGTTTATGAGGGGGCATCAGGGTCTTTTCATTTATTTTATTAACTCCGTTAACTGAAAAATAAAAATGAGTAGCTTAGTGTAACAAAAAAAGATAGGAGCCGTGTGTAGTTTAGGGTAAACCTTAGGGGTGCCATGTGTAATTTACCCTAGATTCTAGCAGTTGTTACAAAATTGACAAATGAAAGTTAGGTAGCATTGGACAGAGTTTTTGTTTTCAATGTGAAGAAAAAATTGACATTTGGTAAACGTTTTGGTTTTTTGCCCCCTCAGGATTTTAAACTAGTTGTTAATTTGAGCTTGTTTCCGAAAACTCCATTTTAGAGTTGGAGTTTGGGGCTTTCAGTATTGGTTTTTGTTTTGAGATGTAACCTTCAAACTTCATTAGAAGCAATACATGAGCCGCATTTTAACAAAACCCACTTCCACCACTGCCATTGTTCACCTCCAACCACCCCCCCTCCCCTCCCCCCCAACACACAAACCACTACCAGCTATTATCATCAATATCGCCACCTAATCTAAACTCATCGCCGCCACAACCACCATGATCAACCGATGCCTTGCCTATCAGATTCCTATTCCCGGCGCCACCACCATCATCAGATCTCTGGGTTGTAAGGGTCCACAGTGTTGTCTCTGACGGCGGGGACCAGGTCGTTGTTGTCGGCGGTGGATCAGTTCATGTGGTGGCAACGGGCGGTCGTGTTGTGAGTTTGATGATGGTGGTGGTAGTGGTGGTGTTTTGTTGAAGACGTGAAGTAGACAAAGAAATATGAGAAGGAAAAAATAAGAAAAGGAAATAATAAAAGAGAAAACTCAAAATCACAAACTCCCAACCAAACCCTTGATTGTTTTTGTAAAAAATGAAAACAAAAAGAGGGCTTCTCTTTCTTTTATCTGAAAAATAAAAACCAGAAAGGTTTCAAACTTATCCTTGGTGATTGACAACGTATTTTCTTTGAATCTTTGTTTCATTATGAAACCTCATTTCACTTGATTACTCCTTTGGGACTTAAATTACATTTGAAAAATCATGGCAAGGCAGGAAATGGTGCATTCTATAGAACTTTCTGTTCAGGCTTACAGTAAGTATAGTTACCAGTCAATGGTTTTTATGCTATTTGAATAACACATACAAATTTGATATATCCTTTCTTGTAATATTGTGCTTTTCATGCTTTATAAGCAACAGAAAGTTTGGAGGCCAACATCTCAACACTGGATTATCAGACTGCTCGATGTCCACCGATCCATATCAATGAGATCAACCCAGCAGACACAATTGAATTAACCCAAGCAAGTATGTTTTTTGGAGGTTAATGAAAGTTATAGTTACGCATTTTCACACCTTTAATTAGGCCATGTTCAACTAAAATTTTTGAGTTGGACGAGATGTATGCTTGATCACTATGCAATCAGGAACTTCAGCAGGCTGTCAAGTTGAGACTGAATGCCCAAGGAAGTAAGTGTGTTTTCTCGTACATTTCATATCAGGGAAACCCTTGTACTCGATGATTTGCACTGATCAGAGCCTTCTCCTGTACCTTTATTGATTGTTTTTTTATCCTTTTGTTTGAGTCTATTGATGTTCTGCCAATTTTTCTAGAGTCTGCTAGAATGTTCTTTTTGTAACATTCACACCTTTAGCATTGCTGAATCTTTGTGTGTGTGTGTGTGCGCGCGCGCGCGCCCGCGTGTCTGTGTACGGCTTTGGTATTTGAAAAGAGGTCGTTTCTCTTTGCATAAGTTAGTGGTTTTCTAATACATCGCAGGGAAATCAGAGCTTCTGGCAGTCATAGTAAAGCTTTAAGGAACAATGACAAGGTGGATCTTTGTAAGATTGGTTGCATGGGCCATCAGTTGGAGACAACTAGTGAGCGCCGTGAGTAACAATCATTTATCGCATACATTTTATGTTCTTGATTCCAGCTTGGGTATGCTTCCACGAACTTGAAAATAGGTTAAGCTGTATTTTTCTAAAGATATCATGATCTGTATTTCTTTTTTGCATGCAGTCCACTATGTTATATCTAGCTGATTTTCTTTCTCTATTTTGTACTCCTGCCTCTTCATTCGTTGTCCCCAGAGCTATCTGTTCTTGATTTACTTGGTGATGATGGATTAACTAGCAATTCAGAAGGAAATTTAGTACGTGAAGCTCATGTTGCGTTTTCAGTTGAAGGTACAGTGTCGTCGATTGAAATAACTCATAGGATAGTTAGCACGGAAACGGAACTTCTTACTTCTTATTGTGGTCGAGGAACTTATTAAGGAGTTTGAAGTTGATTCAAACTTTTTAGACGAACACAGTCTATACTGTGCAATTTTCAATTATAAAAGGATAGTGGTCCTTATTCTGAGGTTTTATGTTTTCTATATGTAATTTTTATAATCCTTTCGAGTGTTTTGGTGTAGACAAGTTTAACTGAAGCGTGCTCTTTTCTTTATCAGGTTTAGGAAAGGTGGAAACAGAAACACCTATTCATTCACCTGACCAGCCTGGCAGGTAAATAAAGAAATTCAGAATCTATATCTTAAGATCTTCAGCATAATTCATGAAAAAAAAAATTCAGAAACACCTGTTCATTCACCTGACCAGCCTGGCAGGTAAATAAAGAAATTCAGAATCTATATCTTAAGATCTTCAGCATAATTCATGGAAAAAAAAATGTGAATTAATTACCAAGTTCTTGTTAGAAAAGTTTTTGCTGCTAGGAAACCACTTCAAGACATTCAGAAGAGTCAGCCCAGCAGCAAAAACTATTCAGAAGCAATGCTTGTTCATTGCCATTTCTTATTCTGCTTGTGATAGCCTAGCTGACTCTTCTAGCCCCTTTGAAATGGTTAGTACAGTTCATTCGAAGGAAATAAAGCAAAGGAAAAGGATAGATTATAATCTCCAAAGCTAAGACATGCACGAGTACAATTACTAGATATTAGTAGGTACTATCATAGGAATTAGTAAAGGAAAAGCTGACCTTCCCACAACTTGAAGGTGGGAAGCTCTTGCCCCTTATTTTTCTTGGACAAAAAGCCCTCTGTTCTTAGGTTTTGATGACCCGTTGTCAGCATAAGATGTTCACCTATCAATAAATCTTAGGTTTTGGTGGCCCAGGGAACGAGGCTCCCCCAATTCCTGGGTCTGGGGAGGGTTTATGTCCGCAGCCTTTTGCCCCACTTCCATTAAGAGGCTGTTTCCGAGAATCGAACCCGTACCTCCAGGCTCCAGGTCACGATGGAGCAACCTTACCATTGCTCCAAGGCTCACCCTCTTTGTTTCAAATAGCAATTAGATCTTTCTATGTTTTTGGTTGTTTTATTCGTAGAGAGAGGGGAAGGGACTGTCATGCGGCAATATGATGCGGCAATTAGATCTTTCTATGTTTTCTTCTCCATCTGGTTTTTTAGCTGCAACATTTGAATGGCCGTTGAACTTTGAAGTCCTTGTACTCAGTCCTTGATTTATTCCAAGGATGCTGTTGCTCTCTTGCATTCCAGTTAACCACGTCAATGCTTACTACTTAACTTCATATTCAACAAGTCTCGTCTTATCGACCATTATGGCATGTCAAAATAGGACTTAGACATTAAGTGTGTTTTTCTATTATTATAGGTTGCTAATGTAGTGGTTTTCAGTAGAATCGGTTTTCTCTTTATTTTTCTATGCTGCATGCCGAGTTTATGCATGATGTTCTTTTAGCAATATTGTGCTGTAAGTGGAGTGATTATTCATTGGAACTGTGTGTGAACATTGCATTTCAATGATCATAGAACCTTCTCCTATGGTTGCTCCTCACCAGCAAAGGCAAGGCGAGTCAACTCATCCAAAAGCCTTAATCGCAGGCTGGAAGACTTTGAATCCAAAGTGGTAAGGAAATCTTTTTTCTTTACTTATTTTGCACATAGAATTGCCACTATTGACTCTATTGCTAATTGACTGTAAAGTGCAGGATGCTATGATACTTGATATTGATATGCCCTTTTACGGAAGTTCATCAGGGCTACCTTTACACTTAAGGGACATGGCGAGTTCATTTAGCAACCCTAAGCAGAGGTTATCAACTGCCAAAGGATTCTTGCAGCTCAATGAACACGGTAATAGTCTGAAGAACTTTTATGGCGATGAAGAAATCTTCTATGACAGTGAAGAAAAAGATGAGGATATCTGGGATGGTATAAATTTTGTTTTCTTTCCTCCCTCAACTTTTCTTTGCCCTTTCTATTTTGGTCTTAATGTTACACTCTGATCAGTTTTTCTAGAAGTTGATTCAGTGTCTTCATTAAGCAGCTGTGGTTGTTTTATGAGTAACGTCTACTCTCAAATTCTTAATGCTAGTTAAACAGATTTGATAGTGCAGTTGATGTAGTCTTTAGCTTTAAACTGAAAAACTTCGATAAAGATCCACTATCTGATCATTTATAACATTACTGCAAACATGTTACAACAAAATTCGTGGACATGATTTAACATGTAGTAGTTACAGGTTCTGTGAATTTTTTTTTTGCCTAAGGTTTTCATAAGTGGGGACAAACTTAGAAACAAGTATTCATTAGATACTCTTACAATAGACAAACCATAGTCAATATATCTGCGCTGTGCATTTTTGACTTGTTTATTAAGATACTGATAAAGATAGGCTGGATCACAAATTTTATAGTAGGCTCTATTTCCACATATGTTTTTTATTGTTCTACTTAAGCGGTTTGTTAGAATAAAGCACGTCCTATAGTTGTATACTGAACCTTCTGCAAGGTCCAATGGTTTTGAAAAAAGAAAAACCCTTCGTTTGTTGAGATGCTTTGGAGCTCTCAAACATTTTGTATGGTCTTGGGTACAAATTTGCTACTCCAAGTAGTTTCTGTGATCCATTGGAAGCCGGTATGAGTTTTAGGAGTGTAAAGATCTTGATTTACCTTTCTACTTGAGTCTAAGTTTGTACTATTGTTTCCGTATGACTATACTTATGCGAAGAGTCGTAGTAAGATTTTTTCAGTGGGGGCACTTGCCCCTTTTCAGCCCTCTCCATCCAGAAACTTATCTGACGTTAATATTACCAGCAAATTCTAGCTTTTTAGATGACGAGGAATATGATTTATCTTCGAAGAACTGGCCATATCAGATGACTTCCAGATCTGCTGATCAGCTGAATATTGGATACCACGAGAAGCCAGACTTAATCTTTGCAGGCCCCCATGCACATAGGAAAAGGTGTTCTTTGGTTTAATGACTTTTCTTCTGTCTTTCCTGTATTGGAACATCATTATTTTTATCGGCTAACTTGCTATATCTGTGCAGGGCTAGTGCGAGCACAACAGACAGATTCAATATATTAGGTGTGTTCTATTGGAGGATAAAATGCTCTCGTTTTTATTAAATGCTTTTACTGATGGAATCTTTCATCATCGTTCTTTTGAAATCCGTATACACCAAGGCTTCTTAAAATCCCGTTTTGGCTATATTTTGTCATTGCTCTAATCTTTTGGGATAATATAAGATATGTCATCAGCGAATTGAGAAGTTCTTGGTCAAAGTCAGAAATCCTATCACTTTGTAACGAGTACGAAACATGAGAATTCTGCACGAGTTTCTGTCATGGGCTTTGGTCTCCATCTTAATTTTGCAATGATGTGTTGACTGGTTTTTTTTATGATCATAACTGAGAGTATGATTTAGTATCCTCTCAACCGAACTGCGTTTATAATAGCATAGAGTGGTGTAGAAGACATCTGTTTCGAATATTTTAGGGGCAAACGATGAAATCCTGTGCTTCAGCTTTACAATCATTTGCGAGTTGCTTAAGTCAATAAGTCAACATAAAACTTTTGGGGACTTTTGGAACTGTGAAAGCCTTGGGCTATTTTTGAAGATTTTGGCTATACAGGTAGGGATGTTGGTTTTTCCTTTGGTTGTACAAACGAATTTAACCGGAAATAATTTGGGCTCACTTAATTGTTCTAAATGGTGGTACACCTATTGTATAAGGGCTTAGATATTACTGCACTCTTACTACATTAGACACCTGTCAATTTTTTGAGTTTGTTAGATAAGCTATATGCGCATGGTTGCAAACAGTCTTCTTAAATAACATGTTCTCACAACAGAGGTCAGCTAATATCTTGGCTCCCTTTATGGGATAATGAAGAAGTAGGAGCTATAGACAGAATTTAACGGTTGTGCTACGCGCATTTGGTTTTTGTTCTTTTAACAAGCTCCCACAGTGAAGTTATGTCTAGTGCAAAATACACACATCACACGCTTCGGGAGTTACCATTGATGATGTTGAAGCTTTCTGTACAATCAACTAGCTGTTTATGTGGGCTGAGAATGAATTTAGTGGAAAGTAATTCATCTGCGAATGTTAAGTGCTTGAGTTAAATACACCTCACCTCCCTTTCTCCCCTGCATGCCTGCCTGCAAATTCGCTTTTGCACCTATAGAGTTAATTGTTCAGTTTATATCTAGAAAATGAATGATGTTATATTCATACTGCCATCTTGTCTCCTCTCCTCTTTTTAGGGAAATAAAGTTTATCAGCTATTAAAGATTTGGATATATACCCAGTGTTGACCAGTCTTGTTGGTCTTGCCTTTGTTTCTTTCTTTATATATTTGCTAATTTAATTATTTTCTTGGTTATCAGATTCACCTGCTCCCCACTCCAAGCTTCAAATATCAGATGATCATGAATTCACTCCTGATGGGACTTGGTATGCCAATTTTGCTGAGTTTTTGCTGGTAACTTGGTACTAATATAAGGATCTTTATGGTGGCAGGTATCCTAAAGTAGGAAGAAATTGTGGGGGTAGAGATGCTACGAACCAATCTCCATGGTCTTGCTTTGTAACAGAAGATGCAGGAGAGAGTCTGAGCTTGCTGAGGTTAATTTTCTTTTCTACCCTTGTTAATCTTTTCTACCCTTGTTAATCGATATTTTGTATATCCCTTTTCTTTGATCCTCTTACTGGGATTAAGTGTCCAATATTTATAATCAACACTGGTGATATGTTCTTTTATTGCTTTGGTACATTTGGCAGCGAAGAGTCGTGCTCGTCCAGTGCAGGTATATTTCCCTTTCCTATTTATAGAAAATGTTGATTTTAGTACTATATTAAGTTTCTTAACTTGCTAGATATCGCATTCATTGATGCAGTTAGGGGTGAAGCAACCAAGAAACCACCATTGGACTCAATGGCACGGCAGAACACGAAAAAGCATGGTGCAGGGTCCAGGAGCCCGTTAAATATGTGTGGTGTGAAGAATATCAATGCGCAAGAAATGCATTGTAAAAGCAGGGAAAATTTTCAGCAACAGGAGAGTATAAATGGGCCAGGAAAGAGTATGAGGATGTCAAATCCATCAAGTTCAATGCCTGCTCATCACTCGGAAGACATTACCCAGATAAAAACTGGTCAAGATGATGGTTGGTTTTTTAAGGAAGGACGTACTACTGCCAAAATAAACTCAGGTTTCGGTTCGTTTGGTCAAGCTTCAGGGACAAAAGGAAGTGCATCATCAGGTTGCAAACTTTGGACTGAAGATCCCTTATGCGATCCCATATTGCATGTTGATTCCAAATTGTTTTTTGAGAAGTCCAACCCTGATGTTTCTGCTGAATGTTCACCAAGTGGCGGTTTTTGCTCAGAAAGAGTTGTATTCCACCAACCAATGAGTCATATTCACTCCTATGAGACCCTGCCAAGCATTATATCTAGGTCAAGCAAGCCAAATCTGTCTGCAGACCCCAGCATTCAATTTAGACCTCGTGAAACATTCCATGTTGGTATTCGACGAGATAACCAGTTCTCTACTATAGCCATACAGGATATTGTTGGCAAAGATCGAGAGAAGAAATCAGGATTCCTGCCAACAGACTGTGATGATTCTGAGCTACAAGAAGATGTTTATAGAGGGAGTGATGGCTTCTCCTCAGAAACTGCAATAGCAATTAATGCCTCAGATTCTGAAGACAAAGGTAGTCATTCCAAAGAACCAAAAGATAAAACTCCGGAGATAATGGAAAGCCCTGAAGCAACTTCTTCCCCTGAACATGCAGAAGAAATATCATCTCGTGTGGGATCCACTGACAAATTTGCTGGCGGTACTGGTGAAAATGAGTATGTTAAACAACGCTCAATTTCACTGTTTGTATCTTGTTGTGTTGTCTTCCTCTAAATACGTCACAAACAATTTGGAGTTGAGAGGTTTCACATTGTTTTCAGATATCAGCATGATACTCAAACTTCTCTTCCAAGTCAAAATTGGTGCCAAGGTAGTCTCCCAAACGCCATTTATGCTCTGTGTTAAAGTCGGGAACCTCGTGCATTGGGCTAGAACCCCCAACCCCCCCCCCGCCACACACACACACACACACTCCCCCCTTTCTCTCTTTTTGTGTATCTATTTATCATTTTTGCTAGTAATAGAAAATTTAGGGCCTAAAGGAAAAATTATGTTTACAGGTAATGAAGCTATTGAAAAAAAGAATAATGCTGACACATCCTTCCAGGTGATGATGCTCGAAAGCTATGTTCTTCAGCTTCTATGCGTTCAGATTTTGAAAGAAGCAACTGTGCAGGGAACAGGGAAGAAGGTATGATGCTTGTTCAAATTCGACAGGTGAAGGAATTGTTTTAACAGACACAGCGAAAGATTTAGGCATTGTGTCTTTGATTTGTTCTAAATGGCTTGTGTACTCTGACAGAGTTTTGAGGCAACTTTCACATGTCATAACATCTACCTCAGTTCATTGGCAACATGATAGATTATCATATGCATTACACACGTGGTAGCATATTAATATAGAGTAAGAAAATGCTTTTAATACTTCTACTCTTAAAGTGGGAAACAATCACATTAGAAGAGTTTTATTTACAACATCTGCTTCTGCTGAATATTTCTTATCTAGGTTGTCATCTGAGATATAAAAGAACAAAGATAAGGTTCACGGAGGGCTTGTCTTATCAATTATTACTAGTTGATAACAGACTTCTTCTACATTCCTTTCCTTTAGTCTTTCTCGGGTGTCTTTCCTGCTTGTTATCTGTGGATCGTCTACCACTTTACCTTCCCATGCAAAAGCCTCCCATTACAAGTTCGCCCGAGCTACATCATATGACATCTCAATCATTTAAAATATGATTGTTTGAGAGGCTTTAACATGAATTCTTGAGCCCCTTTTTCCAAGCACCTACTTAAGTAAACAGCATGTGAAAGAAAGCACATGAGATGCTCTCCATCATCAGCACATACATGACTGAACATAGTTGTATGAAGAACTCCAATTTCCAGTAAGGGAGATTACTTCTTGATTCCTGTTGGGACATTCTCAGACGACATTGTCACTGCTGGTATCTCTTTCAGGTTAGACGTTTCCTATGAGGAGAGAAAATTTGTTATTTCCCGTTTATTAAATTCAAGCGTCATTAGCTGCAACAAAATTTTCATGCTGGTCAATGTGAATTCAATATCAGTAGTTATGATAAGTGCACTTTACCTTAATCTTTCTAAGGAGTTCATACTTCATAGCCGGTCATTCCTGGCATGTAGTAATCTCTAATTGTCAAATTTAACTTGGAGCCCTGTAAAACTTGCCAAGTTTACGCAATTCCAAACAACACTTTTCCATGAAGCACGTGGTATTTAAAGCTATTTGGCACATAATGAGAGAAGAAGAACTCTCGTATAACATAAGGAATAAATACACCATTTGTTATAGCCTGTTGGTAACTAGTAGCTGCTATCATTTACAGAGGAAGAATCAATCAAATTAAGCCTTTCTACGACCATAAAATATAGATTCTTGGGCGTTCGTTCTGCATGATGTTTATTTTCTCCTGGATAGGTCAATCAAGACCGTTTACCACAAGGGTACAAGGCTTTGTTGCATTGAGCTGCTAGAGAGTAAGTTTCAACACAACCACGAGTGCTTGTTTCTTCTTTTCTGTTCTTGGCTCAATGGATAGAGTCCCCTGTCTGCATAACTCCTCGACCTTCTAGGGCCTTGTACCAGTTAAGCTAGCGTTGTAGCAACCCCAAGATAAACTGGAGATCATGCGTTAGTCGATAAAATCACGAAGAAAGCCTAGCAATTACTACAATAAACTTTTCTAGCTATTGCCGTTGGAGGTGTACATTGCTTTGACCAAACAGCACTATTCTCATTTTTTTTTTCTTGTTACTGGAACACGGATAATAAGAGTCCAGGAAGGATGATGTACCCCGTTGTTGATGGCATGTTGTCCATCTAGCAACCCCAAAAGCTCCGGTGCCCTCTCCCCGGTTGTTGATGGAATGTTGTCCAATATCCTCTTCCTGCAATAAAATGCGTCTCTTGGGGAGTGGGGGGTTCATGGTGTGTTCTTTTTTCTTCTTTTTGTTTGTAAGATTAACACGATTGGATCTTTAGAGTATGTCCAACATTTTTAGTTTTTCTCTAGTTCAGCATGATCATGCAAGTCTCAAGGAAATTCAGTTCTCAGGGGGAAAAAACGCGAGGCTAGTAGATTATATCTCGGTATATTAATGCAGGGAAGATGATTTTCAGGACTTGAGGAACAGCTTTATGGTGTTAGACCTTTTAGAAACTACTTTCTTGCTAGTGCAATTCAGACTTTTGTAACAAGCAGTGAAGCATGCATGGACAAGGACAAAAGTGTTAGAATTTTTGGTAAAATGAGTTTACCCTGAGAACTCCAGACATGAATAAGGCCCGAAGCCACTCTTTTACTTCTTTCTAATCCTTTTCTTACTTTTTCCTAATCCTTTCCCCTTCCGATGTATTCCTCTGTGAATCAGATCACTCGTTAGAGATCCTCTCCAGCTCGGTACCGAATCCTCCTGTTCCTCTTTTTTGAAATTATACTTTTCAGCAAGGACTACATAATATTCTTCTGAGTAACATTTACGGAGGAATATCTGTTTGTCTTACTTTGAGGAATATCTGTTTGTCCTACGCTGGTTGTTGGTCAGTTGTTCCTTTGCCGCAACAATGAGGTTTTTTTTACACTAGAAAGTGTTCATTAATGCGTCTTAGAAAAATAAGTTTGTGGCTAATTGCACGTTATATATTTGATACGTAACAAAATGTCATAAATGATTGTATGGAAACAAGCATAATTATGATAAATTCACTCTTAAAATGAACTTATCTAGTCTTGTTGTGATACTACTGAGTTTAAGTATCACAAAGACTGAAAAAAAAAATGTGAATTTTTTTTTTATCAGCTTTCCCTCAACGTTAGGATTGTTAGACGCTAACTAACGATTTTGGCTAACGCGACTATATTCTATATTTAAGAATGCCAATACTATCCTTAAACATTTAAATACATATAAATATGTGCTCTCTCTTACCATCTCTCTTTCTTCCCTTCTCTTCTCTTCTCTTCTCTTCTCTCTTCCCCCTTACTTCATTGAAGCTGTTAGTCTTATCACTTGATGAAGGGAAGCATTTTTCTTATTGAAGCTATGACTGTATCTGAATGACATTCTTCAACTTCAATACAGTTTGAATTGCTTTTTACAAACTTTTGGTAAGTCGAGAAGTGATTTATTCTTGTTTAACATAGTTACATTAGCAGATTGATAAATAATTTAGCCCAGTTGATGATTCTGGGTATACACAGTAGTAGTAGTAGTAGTAGTAGTTCTTCATGTATACGATCATTACGATGTCATGCATGAATCTATTAATGAATAATTGGTGTGTGCCCAGTTGATGAACCTGTTGATGTCATTCGATTGAAATGTGAATTCGCAAGTCCATCAGTGGCTTTCTTCACTTGTCGGTGCGGTGGCCTGCAATTCCATTCTCCAAGGGGCTACGGTGGTGGTTAGTGGTGGAGGATGGTTGTGGTGACCTAAGTATGAGAAATTGGAGAGAAACAAGGCAGTGAGAGGAGTGCAAGTTTGTGTTTTGACAATAAAATTTATGCCGTCTCCCTTTCGTCTAGTCAATGGATACAAGTGATATTATTACAAAATATAACTATTGTCTGTAATTTATCCCTAAATTCAAAGAGTTTAGTGATATTACCCTTATTACTTTGTAAAGTAGTGGACTTATGAATTGATTTCAACCATCCATTGATGAGGTGGGATACTTTAGATAGAGGGAGGATCATTTGTCCATACTATCACCATTAGACCAGTAACTCCACAAGCACGAGTTTTGTAGTCCCACACGATATCAGAAATCTCCTCTTGAGGCAAACTTAGACCTCGCCTTTTAGCCGATCTTTGCAATCCACATAAGAATTTCGATTCTTGTAATCTAATGTACTCTCGCAACACTAGCTCGTGATCTAGGACCCAATTCCTTGGAAATGGAGTGCAATCTCAAGAGGGAATAGAAGACGTGATGAAACTTTACTCCTTCAATGGCAGAAACAAGGCCCATCCTAGAAAGGTCTACTATTTAGGGGTAGCAATATTACTACTCTGCCTCAATGGACGACTAAGCTATCTAGTACACCTTGACACGAGATTTCAGTCTAATGCCTCGCAGCAGACAACTTAGCCAGCGAGCTGCAGACCACATAAGCACAAACCCAACAAATTTCTTTCAATTGTATGCATATCTGTATCAATTCGCCATAGTCTCCAGAAACCTATTTATCTGAGAATTGGTATGATAGAGCTTGATTGGAATAAAACATTAGAGTTCAAGGCAATGATTTTGGATGTCTATCCTCTTTAACAAATCTAAGTTGCGACGAAAAAGACAAGTGAGGTCGAGCGGAGTTTTCTTTTACAAACCTTTCTTTAAGAAAGGCTTGCATTGAAAAGATCATCGCCACGTGATGCCTCCCTCCCTCCCTCTCTCTCTCGGTCTCTCTCTCGACAACTTGCAAAATCTAATCGTCACACTAATCAGATTAACAGTTAGAGCTATACCCTGCATCAGAGTGTGTTTTAAAGTATTTATATTTCTAGCATCACGCTGGAAGTCTCACAAGGCTCAAGTAAGTTCACTTGTTGACCACTCGTTCTTGCTTATTTCTACTTCCATAATGACAAAAGTTCAAATCTTCAATGATGTTCTAACTCCTAGTCTGCGGAACACAATGCACCTTCCCCCTCCCCTAGCTTGCTTTGAGCCAAACTTTGTAAAACATTTCTCCCAACTTTTAATATTCCCCACTATAAGATGATATAAGCAATCTTATAGTAATACTCAAAATACCTCAAACTGATCTGAAAAAAGCAACATGTATTTTGGTAACAACCACATACTGAATTCCAAGCCAACAACAGCCAGGAGTAGATGGAGTGAGCACCCATATCAGATATACAACATACACAACAACCAAACAAGAGCAAAGTGGCCGTAACAGATACACCAGAAAAAGAGAAAAAAAAAAGGCTTCAACAAACAACACCTCTGCAAAATTGTTTCGCATAATGGTTGTCGTCCCAGTCATTTTATTAGTTGGGCGTACTGCACTAAACTTCCACTCAAATATAGCCTAAATAGGAAGACTTCCCTCTTAGTTTTTGAAATGGCACTGGCTTTCCTCATCAGGCATAGTTTTCAGCACCGGACCGGACAACGAACTGGCGAAGGCACAGGTTCACTGACCATTGATTCAACCGGTAGTTCAACCAAAATTAAATAATCTAAAAAAAGGGAATCTATAGCTAATTCATAAATTTGGTGGCCTCTTACAACAGCAATTTGTAATTGTCCGACCGGGTGCCTTATAAACAACACTTCATTGTTCGAGATTCGACGGGCTCATTTATGCTTTTTAAGCATTATTATTTAAAATTATTGTCCTATCATGTTACATGGACTTCTCAAAATGCATAAAGTACATATATAGAACACTTAACAGTTGAACATGGGTATGTGTCTAACACATATCATAAGATATGCTACTACGAACAATATCTTACGGCGTTTCTTTTAGTTCGTTACTGCTTTGAGATGAGATAACATATCAATAAAAATAATGTACGTCAGAGAAAATATCATGTTTCATAAGGAGTAACTACCAAATAGCAATAGGTAAAAATATTTTGCATGTCCCCCCATGTCCTGAGCTTTGAAAGTTACGTGAATCCGACACTTGGAAGCCTTGTGTCACAGGAAGCGAACCGGCCGAAGCATTGTGTCAACGAGGGTTAGGTTTGATAACTATGGTTATTGGCCAACGAGGGTTACAGAAGTGGTTAATCACATTGTCACCTTTTAAATAATAGTATTCAAAATATTTTGCTACCAGAAAGAGAATAATGCTCCCTCCATTTCATTGGGTTTTCCAATTTCAACTTTTTGCAGATCATTGATTAGATAAATATTGTCCGGCAAGTCAAAGCAAAACCAAAAAGTAAAGTCAACATTATCCTCCCTCCATCCCTCCCAACCGTGAATTCATTGCATTAGCAAGAAGGTTGCGGTTGCTGAAATCTAGTGAGCATCCCAGTGACCAGATTTGATGCTTCAAGTCGCAGTAGTCTCTCATGAAGTTCGTTCAAAACTCGGGATAGCCGAAAATGGAGACTCCAATCTGCACGACCCCCAGCCTCCTCTCTCAAATGCTTGCTCACTACCGCACTCCCAATGGTTTCAATCCCCTCATCAACCACCTGAACATTCTCTTATCCACCCCGAGTCCGCGAATCTCCATCCCACAAACCTTAAGAAACACATCTGCAGAACGGAGCGAAACATCAAACACCACCGCGCTCTCAGATTTTCTTCAACCTCTAATTCTGGAAAGATCCCAGTTGTGTACACGCCAGAAATCAGAAAGTCTTGTATCCTACTTCCATGACAAATGCTGCCTCTGATGTTTGCTGATAAACAGAAGCGTCTCGGACAGATCAAAACTGGTTCCAATCACCCCCCAGCTTCAATAACACACTGTCACAAGGAAGGATATACCCGTCTTCAGTGTTAGGAGGCTTTCGATACAGAGAACTGTGGGTTCAGTTTCCAAGGTTGAGATTAACTTTGGTTTATGGACGGGCAAAATAGATATTTTGAAGAGCTTTAAGATGGCATTAGCGTAAATTCTACGATGTCAGCTGCGTTATCTCTGTATTCAGGGTATATTTACATGTTTCCAGCTAATGACTGTTAAAGAACATATCAGGTGGCCTCAAGACTGGAATATATCTTTATGCAGGCTGGCATTTGATGTAGGAAACCACCTATGTTGAAACATAAGTTGCTAGAAAACGTATAACATGGTCATACTATATCAATTGTTCCTGTCAAAGTTAACGTCGTTGTTGGGTTCTAAACCCCAGGGTCCTGTGTTTAAGAAATGGGTCATTTCTCAGGTTACAGCAGCCCAATTCATAGACGCCAATTCATAGACGATGGTTCTGGCCATTTCTGACAACAAGGTTGAAGTTGGGAGGGCCATATGTTCCTTCCATGATTTCTCTTGGACCTTGCTTTGGTCTCTGACATAATGGTTGTACGAGATAGAGATCTGGTACATTCCTTGTGGACTCCCATCCCAGTCTTCTCCTCGAGCACGACATAAGACCGATAGAAACGCGCGCGCGCGCGGACACACACACACACCGCTTCGGAAAGAGAAAAAAGTGCGCGAGCGTTGAAAAGACAGAATCGCTATAGAATCTGAAACCTCCCAAAACCAATTTCTGGTCAACATTTAGCTGAAGGAAATCTCGTAACCATTCACAGGTATATTTTCTGTCAAAAGATCAGCACACCTAAATCTTTCTGCATAACCTTGATCGAAGTCCATCTTGAGCTTCCCACTGCCTTCCTAATTGGTAGTATTTTCCATTTTTGCATCGGATCACATCTTACTGGTGCTCTCATTGGCCTTCAACAAACATGACTCTACCACTATACACCATTTGAGAACTGCCACCTCTAGTTTCCTAAGTATACCTTCATCTTAAGTTCCTTCTTGTCTTGTGTGCCCACTCATAAACACACATTTACGGAGCTAATTGTCACGGACTGTTTGCTAAGGAGGCTAATTTTAGAGGTTACGCCATGCGGGCGCTCATTAGGCGCTTACGGGACGCTTCGTGGACGCTTACTTGGCGATTAGAAGGCAAGGCTTCCGGAAGGTTCCGGACTTCTCTACACTATTCTATTTTGTACATGTGTGAATATTCTAGAGTAGGAAAGTATTCTAGAATACTAGAGAAGCTTGTAAATAGTCTAGAAGGTTCTAGAGGGATAATGCATACCGTAGGATTGCATGTAATCTCCACCGTCCGTTGAGGAGGTGGAGTAGTATATAAAGCCAAGGCCTCACTTGGCCAAAGCATCCAAGACACATCCAAGACATTCTTGTATTCGAGTGTTATAAGCTTTCTCCAAGTAGTGTATTGGGAATCATTTCCCCAACCTCTTGTGTTCCGCTGCATATTTGTTTCCAACTTCGCCCAGCTCTACGGTTAGGCTGACTTAGCCGAGCAAGCGGGGGCTTGATCTAGCTAAGTGCCGCACGGATTCGACTTAGGGAAGTTCGGTCCGTGACAAGTGGTATCAGAGCTTGGTTACGACGAGTCGTGCCAAGCAAGGAGCAACTATGGCAGGCAAGGATACTAACGTTGGAGCATCCGGAGTGGCCGAGGAGAATGTGGTCGTGGTCGAGATCCATTACCACCCGCCGATTGGAAGAAGGGTGGTCGAGGCCAAAGCAAGTCGAGGGATGAACTTGCTTCGTTGGATGGCCGAACGGGTCACTTGGAGATTGCTATGGGTGATGTCAAGGATCACGTGGAAATGGTCGAGCAAAATCTACAAACGTTGGAGGATCACGTCTTAGAAGAGCTCGAGTCGCTCAAGAGGGCGGTGGGCGCCCAAGACAAGCTACGTGAAAGGTTCACGGAGTTGTTCAATAGTTTGCAAGAACAACTCGATGTGGTGAAGGTTGGCGTGGAGGAGATAAGGCAAGACGCGGCGATGTGCAAGAGAGCTATCGCGGGTGGAGCGGTTGTCACTCCTAGTCCAAGGGTGGACACGCCAAAGCCAAAGGAGTTCGGAGGCAAGCGGGATGCCAAGGAGCTCGACAACTACATATGGCACATGGAGCAATATTTCGAAGGTGCTAGCATCACGGATGACAAGACAAAGGTAAGAATTGCGACTCTCTATCTTACGGATACCGCAACTCTATGGTGGTGTAGAAAGCATTGTGAGATAGAAAAGGGGTTGTACACCATAGATACGTGGGAGGTGTTCAAAAAGGAGATCAAAAAGCAGTTCTATCCGGAGAATGTAGCCTACGAAGCGAGAAAGAAGATGAAGGAATTGAGGCATAAGCATAACATAAGTGAATATGTGAAGGAGTTTACTACACTTATGCTTCATATTCCGAATATGGCGGAGGAAGATCTTCTATTCAACTTTGTCGACGGCTTCCAAAGTTGGGCCAAGAAGGAACTTCAACGCCGGGGCGTGAAGGATGTCGATGAAGCCATAACAATGGCGGAGTCGTTGACGGAGTACGATCGAGGTGGTGAATCTTCAAAGCCAAAGTGGGAAGATGAAGCTTCGGAAGGCAACCACGCCAATGGTGGGGGAGAGAGCCCTAAGGCGTGGCACAAAGGGGACAAGCATGCTAGCACAAGCAAGACCGAGGGCCACGGCAAGCTACAAGAAAGACGTGCGAGCCGCAAGCTTAAGGATTGCTTCTTTTGCGGAGGACCGCATTGGGCAAGGGATTGCCCGCGACAAGGCAAGATGGCTGCCTTGATTGAGGAAAAGGAGAAGGAGAAGGCCGAGTGCGAGGCGGTGCACATAGGCTCGATACAAGTCCTCAATGCGCTCCAAAAGCAAATGTGCCGCAAGTCCCGACGGGTGAGGGACAAGCTTCTAAGAGCGAGGGGTTGCTCTACATGGAAGCGAAGTTGAATGGGAAGCCCGTTCATGTGTTAATGGATACGGGGGCGACTCATAACTTCATCACGACGGGAGAGGCCAAACGGTTGGGCCTCAACGTGGTTGACGGGGGAGGTTGGCTAAAAACCGTCAACGCCGAAGCAAAGCCCCTACAAGGCACAGTTCGACGGGTGGAAATGTGTCTTGGCAAATGGAAAGGGTTCGTGAATTTCTCTATCGCGCGGATGGATGACTTCAAGGTGGTGTTAGGCCTTGATTTCTTGCGACAGGTGAACGCTCGTGTCACCGTACAACAACGCGGTGTGCATAATGGAGCGAGGCGCGGCTTGCGTGGTGCCTATGTTTGGGGGAACATCGAGCACCATGACTTCTATGCGGCTATCGGGAATGCGACTAGTCCAAGAAGTCGAAGGGGAGGGAGCCAAGAAGAGTGAAGGCACTTACTTGGCAAGTCTCAAGGTTGAAGACCATGTCGCGCCATCGACCGAGCAGCCACCAAAGGAGTGGATGGGCGTCCCCAAGGGGAAGAAGGATGTTGTGTTGCACGAGTTTGAGAAGTGACAACCACCTAGGAGGAAGGTGGGCGATCAAGGCAAGCTTGACCAGGGGGCCAAGCCACAAAACGTGGTACCTTGTGGGATGGCGCCACCAAAGGAGGAAAAGTTGTCGACTACTTCGAAGGCAACGGGGGAGATCGTCAAGCTAATCAAGGAGGGCCTACAGCGCGACCCCTTAGCCAAAGAGTTGCTACAGCTTGCGAAGAGTGGGAAGACCCAACGATATCGGGTGAAGGGAGACCTACTCTACACAAGAGACGGACGAGTGTACGTGCCAAAGTGGAGAGACCTAAGGAAAATGGTCATACGAGGGAGTCACGACACTCAGTCGACAGTGCATCCGGGGCATCGACGGACATATGCCTTGGTGACTACGGCATACTTTTGGCCTCAAATGAAGAAGGAGGTGCAAATGTGTGTCAAGACTTGTCATGTGTGCCGACAAGTCAAGGGGGAGAGTCAAGCCGATAAGGCTAAACTCTTAGATGCATCGCAAGTTTTGCATGACTTGCAAAGGCGTGAGGCCGAGTACGTGTTTGGGGATAGGCTTGAACAAGGACGAGGTGTTCCACCAAAACAGCACTACTTGGTCAAGTGGAAGGGATTGTCGGAGCATGAAGCGACTTGGGAGTTAGCGGAAGAGCTCGGACAGTTCGAAGACCTCGTGGATCGCTATCACGAGGAGGTTGCGACGAGGGCGTCGCGCAATTAGGTGGGGGAGAATGTCACGGACCGTTTGCTAAGGAGGCTAATTTTAGAGGTTACGCCATGCGGGCGCTCATTAGGCGCTTACGGGACGCTTCGTGGACGCTTACTTGGCGATTAGAAGGCAAGGCTTCCGGAAGGTTCCGGACTTCTCTACACTATTCTATTTTGTACATGTGTGAATATTCTAGAGTAGGACAGTATTCTAGAATACTAGAGAAGCTTGTAAATAGTCTAGAAGGTTCTAGAGGGATAATGCATACCGTAGGATTGCATGTAATCTCCACCGTCCGTTGAGGAGGTGGAGTAGTATATAAAGCCAAGGCCTCACTTGGCCAAAGCATCCAAGACACATCCAAGACATTCTTGTATTCGAGTGTTATAAGCTTTCTCCAAGTAGTGTATTGGGAATCATTTCCCCAACCTCTTATGTTCCGCTGCATATTTGTTTCCAACTTCGCCCAGCTCTACGGTTAGGCTACTTAGCCGAGCAAGCGGGGGCTTGATCTAGCTAAGTGCCGCATGGTTTCGACTTAGGGAAGTTCGGTCCGTGACATAATGCTTTCTTAACAGCAGATGCTGAAATGACAAAAACGAAGAAAGTCAAACTATGAGGAGTACTTCAAAGCACATATAACAGTTTTTATACACATCTGTGACGGTCATATAATACAACTCTTAGCAGTTTATTTTAGAAGGAACTACTTGATACGAACATGCCTCTGTACATTGAGTTCCGTGGAGATTGTGTTCTGCATGGACAACAACCACAACCCTTGAGCAAAACCCCTACTTGATTACTTTTTATAAAAATAAAAATAAAAATCTGTTTTTCCAAAATGTAATGACTAGAAGCACTAATGATAATAATAATCAACATAGAAAAGCACTGAATTCCCTATCGACAGTTACATTGTTCTTCTAATTCCTTACTCAACTACAAAGGCAACATCACTTCTTCAGAAGCATTTTTGGTCTCTTTCTCACTATTAGACATGTAGCTCCGCACTCCAAGAGTTTTGTAATCCCACACAATATCTGATATCTCATCTTGAGGCAAACTTAGACCTCGCCTTTTAATTGATCTGTGCAATTCACAAAAGAATTTTGGGTCTTGTAATCTGATGTACTCTCGCAACACCCGCTCGTGATTTGGGACCCAATTCCTTGGAAACGGAGTGTAATCACAAGAGGGAATAGAAGACGTGTGAGAAAATTGTACTCCTTCAATGGCATCAACAAGGCCCATCCTCAAAAGGTCTGAATATTCCGGGGCAGCATTATTACTACTCTCCCTCAGTGGACCACTAAGATCACGTGAAGCTATCTTGTACACCTTAGCGCGAGATTTCAGTCTATACCTCGCAGCATATAATTTAGCCAGAGAGCTGCGGACAACATAAGCACAAAACCCAACAATTTTCTTTCGATTGTCTGCATATCTATACCAATCTGCCATCGTCTCCAGAAACTTATTCATTTGGGAATTGGTATGAGCTTGACCGGAATAAAGCATTGGAGTGCAAGGCAATGGTTCCGGATCTCTATCCCCTTTAACAAATTTAAGTTGCCTAAACTGGCGAATGCATTGTTGTAAGCTAGCGGTAACGGAGAGTAAAGTCCCTACACCTCTTTCACTGAAGATCTTACCGCCAGTTGCAGTGTAGCGAAGAGTTGGACGTATAACCCGCCGACAGATTATATGATCCAAGAACTGAATTCCCCTAGATATATGTTCAATCTCTACCTTCGTATTATCCAACCGCAACCCATACTTACCATCACAAAACTCTATAATATCCTTCCTAATTTCCACAGCGTCCTCCCTAGGTCCCCTAATTCCAATCAAGAAATGACCCCCGAAACGAATGTAATCCATTTTCCTAGTTTTCTCCCTCCCGCTAGCCGGAACGAACTCCGGCCAAGATGGATTATGACACCCATCATTAACAGAATCTTTCCATATAGAATCAAACCTACACGGCCGAAAAAAGGCAACTATTCTCTCTTCCATCATATGATCCAATTCATTAAGACATAAATTAGCAAACATAGGACTAAGAATTCCACAATTACCATAATTTGGTACCTTTGCAGCCTCCTCGGGCGCGAAATCAAAGAATATCCTCAGCCAATACGGGTCCGGCTTCGGCTCGTTCTCGTTCAAAATCCGCTTCCTGGTCGAATTCCTCTTCTTTACCTTCCTCTTGACCTTCTTTTCACAATCTTCTCCCCGTTGCACTCGATTTCTCTCCGGTCCTCCCAACGCCGATTTGATCAAAGACAGCACCTTTCTATCCCTCACACCCTTCTCAACACAGCCCATCACCACATTTGCACCAATATTGTCTAAAATTCCACTCAAATCGCCTTTTATAAACCATAAGTACCCTGCAAAGTTACTCCTGATGGTCCTAATAACTGTATGGGCATTCCTACCAGGTCGAAAAGCGTGCGACTTTGACGAGAATTTGGGCTCGAAAACGGGTTCAAGAATCATTAATAGTACTTCTTGGACGACCCGGTCCTGAAATGGGGGCGTATTCGAGCTCAAAATTGACTGGATTTTGCGCTTGGAGGTGAATTGCGTGATGGGTCTTTCGTTAGGGCTCCGAATGAAGATCTGGGTCTTCATGTTCCAGTTAAAGTGGCCCTGAACGACGGCATTCCGGAGGGAGAGGAGGTGGGAGAGGGTGGGGGAGTGGATGGCGTTGCGAGCGGGGAAGGAGCCGGTCACGTGGGCGACGGTGCGCTGGTAGGCGAGGACCCATAGGTCGAGCTTGGAGAGGAAGCCGGTGAGGTTGGTGATGGGCTTGTTACTGGGGCTCGAGAAGGTCCGGACCCATAACTCGGATATGACCTGGATCGGGTCTTCTTTTAGCAGGGTGTATGGGTCTTGTCGCGGCGGTGGTGGTGCGCGGTGATGGTGGTGGGGGAGAGAGCGGATGCGTGTCAGGTGTTTGATGTTTGGTCTCAGTGACATTTTTGGCGTTGAGTCGGTGTGAGCTTTGCCATTTGAATGTCGCGCCTTATGAAGGGTGTTTTTTGTTTTTAGGTTGAAATGTTACGCTTCAAGATCTTATTTGATTCATCGCTCGCAGTATAATAATAATATAATAACGAGAGTAATCTATATCTATAGATAAATATAAAGCTGAAATGAATCTTAAAAATACGACACGTGAAGTTTTTGATATGATTCGAATTTTTTGAACTCTTATATTTGCACCATATATAATATGTTTATGATTCTTTTCCTGTCACGGAAGCTTCACTTTGCATGTGATAGTTCTCAACTTTGTTGGTCTCTCCATTTAGATTTAAATTACATATATATATATATATATGTATATATATATATAGAGGGAACTGATCCATTGCTCGCGCTAGCAAATGGAGTTAAGTTGCAAGCGCGATCTTGGACGGCCCAGATCGCGCCTTTTTCGAATACTGTCAGTTGTCCGCGACACTATGTCGCGGACGGACTTTTTTACCTTTTTGCCCTCCGCCTCGTCCGCTACACTGTATCGCAGACGGTCCAAATATTTTTTTTACGTTTTTTTTAAGTACGTCCGCTACATAATGTAGCGGACGTTTTTTTGACAATAATACCCTCCTGTTCCATCCGCTACATTATGTAGCGGACGAGTAGACAGACACTACTTTTTTTTTCTCTTTCTTTGTCCTTTCTCTCATTGTCCTTCTGACATCTGTCTCTCTCTCTTTTCTCTCACTGTCCTTTCTCTTTCTCTCCCCTCTCTCTCTCTCTCACTGTCCTCATTTTCCTGTTCTTCCTCAACCACAACAACAAAGGATGAAGAAGAAGTGGAGGGTTCAATGAGAGACTCTCCTCTCGGCGCAGAAGACCTCTGGATCTGATCCTTCTACCAGATCCGTCGGCTTCCTCGTCGGAGAAGACGAAGATTTGACTGCTCCGGCGCTGCTCTTCGACGTCTCTTCTGAAAATTTACCTGTCACTTGATGCTTGTCATGGTATTACCGCTTGCTAATTGTGTTCTTGCGCTGCCTGATGGTGGAAAACAATTTTGAGTTGGGGTTGTATAAGAATTTCCTAATTGCGTGTTAAGCTAACAAGATGTGTCCTCGAGATATCCACGCAGCTGCATGAAGCTTTTTTAGCTTCTAGGATCCTTTGGTACTTTCTGGGTTACAATACGTGAACATATGTCTGTTCATTATCAGACTGGCCATCTCTTGAATCTTCTTGAGAAGGCAGTGGGCACAATCTACAAGAATGCTGTTTGCCCCTGAATTGGTGGTCTTTGATGGCATCATCACTCTGCCAGTGGGGAACTTTGGCTATTGTTGGGCTGTATGAGAATACTTTAATTGTATGTAAGGATGTTTATTAACGAGAAGTTCCTCGCTTCACTAACAAGCTCCTTCCGTGAGATATATAGGCACAGATGCATGGCGCTTTTTTTTAGCTCCAAGGACCCTTTGACACTTTCTGGGAGACATGAATGTCGCTTGATTTGTATCTCCGAGCTACACTAAACAAGATCCATGCTATAAAAATTTGTGTTACATCCAGAACCCATAAAAGAAATCATGGTGAGAGAAAAGAGAGAGAAATGAGAGAGAAAGTGTCATAAATTGATGAGAGATAGAGAGAGAGAGGAAAGAGTGTGTCAGAAATTGACGAGAGAAATGAGAGAGAGAGAAACGTGTCAGAATTTTAATGAGAGAAAGGACAGGAAAAAAAAAATAGTGCATGCCTACTCTTCCGCTACATAATGTAGCGGATGGAACAGGAGGGTATTTTTGTCAAAAAATCGTCCGCTACATTATGTAGCGGACGAACTTAAAAAAAACGTAAAAAAAAAGATTTGGACCGTCCGCGATACAGTGTAGCGGACGGGACGGAGGGCAAAAAGGTAAAAAAGTCCGTCCGCGACATAGTGTCGCGGAAGACTGACAGTATTCGAAAAAGACGCGATCTGGGCCGTCCATCTTTCAGGATGGACGGCCAGATCGCGCTTGCAACTTAACTTCATTTGCTAGCGCGAGCAATGGATCAGCTCCCATATATATATATATATATATATATATATCGAATTCAAGAATCCTATTTGTTTTGGTATTATTTTCCTATCATATCCCTATTTATTAACTCTCTGCTCGGATTTATTATTAGAAAATTTCTAGGTATAATTTATTCAACATTAATAAACTTTGTAAAATTAGGAAGTCAATTACATATCTTCTAAAACTCTACCTAATCAATATACATATATACTAGGCCTTAATTTTGACTATTAACAACTTAAAAGTACTTTAAAATAGTGAAATAAAATCTCAAAAATATAAAACACAAAAATCATCATCTAATACTAACTCCTTATTACAATTTATTATTGAAAATTTTGTAGGTATACGAAAATCATCCCTTGACTCTCTATTATGATTTATTACTTAAAATTTTGTAGGCATAATTGGTGCGATTTTTGTAAATCTTATAAAATTAGAAAATTATTTCTACATCGTAAAAAATTCTATATAATCAATATGTTTACATATTAGGCTTTAGTTTTGACTATTAATACCTTAAAGCCACTTAAAATAAAAAAAAATAAAATCTCGTAAATGTAAACAACAAAAATCATGTATGAGAATTAAAGATTAATAATTTACATATTAAAAAGTAAGCTTTTCTCAGCTTATTTTTATTTTTTACCCTTTTTACTCAAGTGAAACATCATCCTATTTATTTTGGTGTTCTCTTTTTTTTTAACCCACCCTTATTAATATTTATTATGATGTACTACTAAATTCGTACATATGATTTGTCCAATTTTTTAAAACCTTATTGAACTAGGAAACCAATTCTAATGCTTCTGAAGCTCTATCTAACCAATATGCATAAATATTTGGTTTAACTTTGACTATTAATACCTCAAAATCACTTTCAAATAACAAAATAGATTCTCACAAAAGTAAGATACAAAGAATCGTGTATAACACATAACATAAACAAAAAAAATTAAAAAATCACGCAAAATGTGAAGTACAAAAAGCATGTTTGGAATTAAAGACTTATACTTCACACATTAAAAAGTACGGCTCTGTTTGACAACATTTTTTTTTTTCAGTTTTCAAAAAAATAAAATTAAAGAGCAGCTAAATTTTATTTTTTCACAAAAATAAGTGGGTGTTTGATAACCCATTTTTTATTTTGAGTTTTTTTTGTGATGGTTTGCGGTGGTGGGGCGTGCGGGCGGTGGCTAGTGGCTGCCGACGGTGGTCGCCGGAGGTTGCCGCCGACGGTGGTGGCCAGAGTTGGCCGCCGGCATCAGCCAGTGGTGGTGGCCGGAGGTGGCCGCCGGCCGGCAGTGGTCGCCGGCGGCTGGTGGTGGCTGTCGGCGGTGGTCGCCGGAGGTGGCCACCGACCGCCGGAGGTTGCCGCCGGCGGTGGTCGCCAGAGTTGGCCGCCGACGGCCGGCAGTGGGAGGGTGGTGGTGGTGGTCTCAAAAAAAAAAAAAAAACTCATTTTTGGAGTTTGTTTTTCTTCTTCAGTTTAAAAACTGGTTTTTTAAACTGAAGAAGAAAAAAAAAAGGTTACAAAACGCAATTTTTTTTTCCAATTTCCAAAACTGAAAAAAAAATTTGTGTCAAACAGGGTCTTAGCTTTTCTAGCATTTTTTGTTTCTTTTTTACCCCTTTTACTTTTGCGAAACATCATCCTATTTGTTTCAGTGCCCTTTCTTTTTTACCCTTATTAACATTTACTACGCTTTATTATTTTGTAAGTATAATTTGTCCAATTTTTATAAACCTTATAAAATTAGTAAATCAATAAATTTTGTCTAATCTAAGTACACACATGATTAGGCCTTAACTTTGACTATTAACACCTCAAAATTACTTTCGAATAGCAAAATAAAGTCTCACAAATGTAAAATACAAAAATCATATATAAAAACTAAAGATTAAAATCGTATAAATAAAAAAAATTCTGTACTTTTTGCATAGGCAGTATACAAATCAAATACGACTTAATTCATAAAAAATACTTTAAAAAGTCAAAATAGTAGTTTATGCAAGCAATTTTAAATTAATAAATTTTAAACTCTAAAATGGAAACAAGAAAATATTCCAAAAACTGCAAAGAAAAAACACTGAACCGAAAATGACTTAAACTTTAAAAGTATTTCAAAATACCAAAATTTCAGCTTACTTTCACAAATTAATTTTTTAAATAAATAACTTAAATTGTAAAACGGAAATCATATACTCCTATAAATGCAAAAAAAAACAACTATAAGTATGTACAATTCATAAGCACTTTTTGTCATCAATAAACTAAATTATGACAGTTAATTAGATTATTAGTACCTTAACAAAATTCAAGATAAGAAAGAATGTGATGGTAATAAGAGACAAAATTAAATATTGAAATAAATGTCGTCTCTCGCGAGTTGGATATTTTTTATACTGTGCTTAGTCAATAAACTAACTTATTAGAACTTATTATTTTTTTTCTAATCAAGTCATAATATTAAGAAAACAGGCTGTTACAAATCATGGTTCATGGTTCACGTTTTCATCCATTAACAAAATCTCACAAAAGGATGAGGAAGGAACCGAACCAAACAAATTTTCACCATAGGCCTTAGCAGCAAGATTATGCGCTAAACTATTGACAGATCTACTAACTTTCAAGAAGGACCAGCAGGTTATGGCTCTAAGTTTGTCTCTAGCTTCATGGATGATGGTGAAGCAGTTCCAGCTGGGATTTTCTTCATGGTTGTTCAGCCAATTGATAATTTCAGAAGCATCTCCTTCAAAAAGGACATGAGAGTATTTATGTGAAATTGCTAAGTCTATCGCCATTAGACTTGCTTGGGCTTCAGCTGCTGCTGGATCCAGTTGTGCACTTTCCCGAGTTTTGGCCGCTATAAGCTTGCCATCATGGTCACGGATGGTGGCTGCTTGAATAGATCTGCTAGTACGAACTGCGGCATCGAAGTTGATACGAACCCAGTGGCGAGGGATGAAGGTGGTAGTACTATTGAGAGAGCAAGGGGCTTGGGACATTTTTGCAGCCACTCTATACCGATTGTAAGCAGCCAAAATTTGGATTGAAGCCTTCTTTGCATTGATTTCAGTATTTTGGAAGACAAGTTGGTTCCTATATCTCCAAAGGTGGTCCATGATAGTAGTAGCAAATAAAGTATAATGGTAGCTCAAATCAAGATCATCTTTGAGGAGTGGAGGGGATAGAATCTCTGATAGCCATTGTAGCGTGTCACTCCAAGGATGACTGGTGGTTCTATGCTGGGCTTGGCTCGGTGTGTTGGGAGGACGAAAGCCTTCGGGAGAGATCGACCACAGTACACGAGTGAGAGGACATGCGAGAAAAACATGAGATGTGGTCTCCTCTGCTGATTTGCATAGCGGGCATTCAGTATCAATATTCGGAACTATGGTTCGCAGCTTCATCCTGACAGGGAGAATGTTCCAAGCGATTCACCAAATGAGTATTTTGTGTCTTTCTCGGATCTTAGATTTCCACAGTACCTTCCAAAATACTCTTGTGCTATGGTCGCCACTTTGAAATCTGTTTTCATTATGGAAGAGATAAGCCGATTTTGTAGAGAATTTCCCGGATTTGTTTGGAGTCCAGGCTAAAAAATCCTGGGGTCTTGACGGAGAGATGCGAATTTTTGATATCTCTCCAGCGTGATCATCCGAGAAGTTACTACGTAGCTTGTCTAGGTTCCAAGATGCAGATGATTCATCGATGAGGCTAGATACTTTATCAAATGCTGACAATGAATTTGGAGTAAATCTTGGCCGAAAATTCGGTAAAGTTGGAATCCACGGGTCTAGCCCAATCTTGATGTTTTCACCATTGCCCACTATAAAACAGGTCCCCTTTTTCAGCAATTCCTGGCTATAACAAATTCCTTTCCACATCCAGGAAGCATTTTTCGGTGGGGTGTGATCCCATAAGGCTGTGCCTTTAAGGTACTTATTTGTCATGATTTGAACCCAAGTTGTCCCTGGTTGGTTGATCATTGCCCAGCCTAATTTCGCTATTAACGCAATGTTAAAGTCTTTCATAAGTTTAAAGCCCATACCTCCACTAGATTTTGGAGAGCAGATAGATTCCCAGGCTTTTGGACAGTATAAATGCTTCTTTGTTTCATCTTGTCCCCACCAAAACCTACGAATGGTGCTGTCAATCTGCTCGCATAACTTTGAAGGTAGCATGAACGTAGACATGGTATAGGTTGGAATCGCCATTGCCACTGCTTTGATTAGAGTCCCTCTCCCTGCTAAAGAGAGGCATTTGGATTTCCATCCACTAAGCCTTTGTTTCACCCTTTCCAGAACATTGGAGAACAACTTGATTTTGCTTTGATTTGTAAACATCGGAAGCCCCAAGTATTTATCTTGTGGAGGTGCTTTCTTGATTCCCATAGTTCCACCGAATTGCCGACGAAGATTGTTTTCGACATTTTTGCTGATAACTTGATTTGCTTTTGTTGATTTGCTTTTGTTGATAACTTGCCCCGACCATAACTCATATGTTCTAAGACATTTAAGCACTTCTTCAGCTTCAGATTGGTTGGCTCTGCAAAATAAGATCAGATCATCAGCAAAAAGGAGGTGTGAGATTGCTGGACTTGTCGGGTTGACTTTGATTCCATGTAGTCTTCCTCGAGTTTCGGCTTTGAGCAAGAGGCGGGTGAGAACTTCAGTGCCCAAGATAAACAGGAATGGGGACAGTGGGTCTCCTTGCCGAAGTCCTCTGGATGGGTGTATAAGGCCATGAGGAGCACCATTAATTAGAATTGAGAGAGTAGTGGTGCTAATACATTGATCAATCCAATGGATCCAACGCTCATCAAAACCGAAATTTCTAAGCACTGCAAGGATAAAAGGCCATTCCATCTTGTCATACGCCTTTTCCATATCAATTTTGATGGCTGCCAATCCTTTTCTTCCCTTTTTGTGTCTCATAGAATGCCAAATTTCCTGGACAAGAATACTATTATCAGTAATCAATCGGTTAGGAACAAAAGCAGCTTGAAGAGGGGAGATCAGTTTATGCAAAATGGATTTGAGACGGTTTGCCAAGATTGAGGAGATGATCTTGTAGGTTACATTGCATAGGCTAATGGGTCTGTAGTGGTGAACAGAAGATGGGTTTGCAGATTTTGGGATGAGAGTTATATGGGTGTGATTTTGCTCTTTAAGCAAGGATCCGTAAGCAAAGAAAGACTGGACACTGTTGATGACTGCCTGTTTTATGATTTTCCAATAAGTTCTGTAGAACAGGACAGTCATACCGTCCGGACCAGGCGCCTTATGAGCTCCCATATGATTGATCGCTTCTCTGATTTCAATTTCTTCAGGGATGGAACAGAGCCTGTGGTTGTCCTCGGAAGAAACAGCAGGAGTAATCAGGGAACCAAGGTCTTGTGGAAAAGATGGGTTGGATGTGGTGTAGGTATTGGTGAAGTGGTCATTGAAGCTATCACCTATGGTTTTCCTGGTTGAGACCCACACACCTTCGGAAGATTTCAAGAACTCAATGGCATTTCTTCTTCTGCGAACAATTGTTGAGAGATGGAAGAATTTGGTATTGGTATCTCCTTCGAAGATTTTTTGGATTCTTGATCTATCTGACCAGATTGCTTCTTCTCTCTTAAGCTCTTCATCCAATTCCAGCTGCATATCTCTTTCTTTTGTAATATTTTCCACGGACGGCTTTTGATTCTGCAGTGAACTTAATTCTTCATTTAGCCGCTGAATATTGGTCTGAACAAAACCAAAGTGGGTTTGGTTCCAACTTTTTAGAGCTCGGCGGGTATGTCTGATTTTTTGGCAGAGTTTGAAAGGATGAGAACCTCGAGTAGGGATTTTCCAAGCATGGTTGACAACGTAGTGACTTGATAAATCCCTTGTCCAGCAAGAAAGAAATTTGAACGGTTTGTGTACTTCCGGGGTTTCTTCCACTGTATTCAGGATGATGGGGTTATGATCTGATTGCACGGCAGGGAGATGCTTAATAGAGGCATTGGGGAATAGCATTCTCCACTGGATGTTTGCAAAGCTTCTATCTAGTCTTTCCCTGATGTTTGCTTGCAGAGATCTCTTGTTATTCCACGTAAAAGGATTTCCAACAAAACCCAAATCTATTAACCCTTTCTCAGAGACCACTTGCTGTAAACCACCATTCGAAGAAGATGCGAAAGGTTTTCCTCCCTGCTTTTCACTTGCTGCCAAAATTTCATTAAAATCCCCTATGCCCATCCATGGTCCTGGAAACGACTCAACGGTGCGCGCAAGATTGTCCCAGAACAGAGGTTTGGCTTGTCTGTAGGGCGGCCCATAAATTGCCGAGATCATCCAAGGAGTGTGATGGGGATCAGAGAACACAAGAGCATTAATAATGTTAGAATTTGCAGAGACAACTTCAATGTCTACTCCTAGCTTCCATGCTAGGCATAGACCACCTGCTGAGTGAACTGGGTCGATTAAGTGATGGTTTGAGAAGCCAAGAGCAGAGAGAATGGGGGTGAGAGAGAGAGAGGAGATTTTTGTTTCTGAGAGAAGAAGAAGATCAGGAGAGAACTGTCGGCATAGCCGACGGAGGGCCCGAACTTTTTTCTTTGTACCGAGCCCTCGGTAGTTCCAGGAAAGGATTAACATGGGGGTGTGGTTGGAGGGGGTAGCCTCCGTCCACTTGGGTTGGGCATGCTTGGGTAACAGACACTGGAGAGTTTGCACGAATCGAAAGACGAGCTTGTTGCTTGAGAGTCAGACGAGGTTTGGTTGGTTTTACCTTCTTGAGGATAAGCTTATTTGGTCCGAGGCTACAGATGGTTGGGGTCTGGAGGGGGGAATTTGGTTGAGTGACAAAGTTGTTTGGGGTCTGGAGTTTTTGCTTTTTCTGGGGATTGGGTTCGGGTGAGGTTGCTTTTCTTTTCAGATTGGGGTGGTTTTCAGTTTCAGAAATGAAGGAGGGCTGATTTTCTGTTTTTTCCAACGGGATTGTATTAGTTGTCTGGGCTTGGTTAGGGTGGGTGGGAGAGATAGTGGGTGAGGTTGCGTGGGATACATGGTTAGACAGGTGGTTTGTAAAGGTATGTGGGTTGATTGGAGAAGGTAAGTGTTTTGATTCGAGGTGGTAAGGTAAAAGTGAGTGGTTTGGCGGGCTTTGGTTGCTAGGGGATGGGTCTTGCAGGGTAGGTACCGAGAGATTGGGTGGGTGGTTAGAGGATTTTGGCTGAGTAGGACAGCTAGTGGGGGCTATGGAATGGGCAGAGGTAGGGGGGATGTGTACAGTTTCAGGAATGTAGTCAGTGGTGTGGGTAGGTGAAGGTACCAAGGTGGTAGCCTGGAACTGAGTAACATTCCGGGTAACCGGAATATTTCGTTCGCAGCTTGAGTGAGACTTGGGTTGGTTTCCTTCATAGGAAGCTCTGATCCAAGGAGTATACGGTCGCACGGCTCCTGCATATTTCCAATCCATTGCCTGGTCTATGGTTCGATTGCACCATTTTCTTACATGACCCAAGTGCCCGCATCCAAAGCAGAAATCAGGTAATCGCTCATATCGAAAGGATATCCAAGCATCCTCTTTTCCTTCTCTTTTCATAGCAAAACCCTTCGGGAATGGTTTTTCAATGTCAACCTCCACTCTCAGTCTCATATACCCTTTTTCTCCTATTTTCCCATCCTTCGACCAATCGATTTTGAGGAGCTCACCTATTTTGTTGCCAATCAGGATTGCATTGTTTTTGGTCATTCTGTTGGGAGGGAGTCCACAGACTCTGATCCAGAAAGGAGATGATGATATTTTGACTTCATGGAGGGCTACATCAGGAGGCCATTCTTTGAGGGCCAGATGGGAACCCATCACCGTCCAGGGACGATTCTAAAGGACAGTTTGGTATTCTTGTTCGCAGTAGAAAGTGAATGCAGGCGGCCTTCTTGTTCTTGGATTTTGAGACCACTGGGAGGATTCCAAGCCTTTTGGAGGATATTTCTGACCCCTGTTTTGTTGAATGTTTTGTCACAAATGATTTTCCCAACAAGGGTTAGAGAGATAGAGCTCTCTGTGACGTTGGGGTCTTCTTCCAGCTCAATGGGTTCAGCAAAACAGTTTAGGCGGTTTGTCTGTTCTATGAGATTATGGATATCCATTGGAAGTGGGTTGGGGTGTAAATGTGAGTGGTTGGGAAGTTTGGTCGAAATAAATGGGTCTAAAAAAGGGAGCGGTACAGGGTGGTCTTCTGCATGAAGTAAAGAGGGAAAGGGAAAAGGGCACAGTGAAGATTTAGGGAAAGGTTTGATGCTGGAAACTGCCAGAAAACAAGTGACGCCGGTCACTGCTTAGGAGAGAACAAAGGTGTGAACAAAGAAGAAGATGGGTTTTCCGGTGGGGAAATGTGTTTCTGGGAGGGAAACCAGAGAGAAGTGCCAACTCAAAGGCACAGCCGAAAAAACGACCGAGAGGGCCCCTGTGGTTTATTATAATATATATTTGAGTTATATATTAGAACTTAACAATGACTATTACCACTTAAAATTTTCAACAGGAAAGGTACCATAAATTTACAGAGCAAAAAGAAATTAAGTTTAAGGTACAAGCTTTATAATTTTACAAAATTTCATCCTTGTCTATCATTATCTAGAGAGAATGTATAAACAATCAGTAATTCATCATTTTTCACCTCATTCAATTCTAAAACTTTTTTGTATAAGACTATGTCTTTTTCATGTCAATCCAGAAAATAGGTATTGCAACTACAACAATATGTTCTATGCTTTTAAAAAAATTGAAATTTAAAATTTGTTATTCAACTTGACAATCTTTGAGCACCTCGCCCCATCAATTGATTAACTTACTAGGATTTAATTTGGTTACACACACCTAAATAAACTTTTAATACAAAAAATGTTTGTAATCATATGTAAAATAATATTAAATCATAAAAAAAATGTTGTAACTCACAAGTCTAAAATATATTTATAAAAATCAAAACTAAAAATTACAACTTTATCAAACAGACCCTAAGCCTAGTAGATTACGAAGTACTTTGCAAAATATTTTGTTTTTCTTATATTTTGCCTTCGTTCATAGTAGATATTTCAAGTTACTAGACCTCCTCTAACGGAAAGAGCATAATTGTACACTTTTTGGCCATTTTTGCACTCATTGTGCCTCAAGGAACAAAAAAGTCATAGTTTTCACTTTTTCAAGTTAGTGGAGGAGTAAAAATTGCCGCTCTCTTAGTTGTAACCATTTTCATCTTTTGCCTAGCAGAAGTAACGTTGGCAAACATGCCAGAACTAGTACTCCATTTCAATTCAATTACCATAACTATAGTCTGCCCATTTCTTAATCTTTCTTTCTTTGGCAATTCATGTTTTGCACACTTCCATACGATATCTTTAGATGGATCTGGTCATCATTCATTCCTTTTTTCTCATTCGCTTGGGGTTTGGGGCAATATGCTCGTGTAGAAATTGGGGGGGGGGGGGGGGGGGGGGGGGGGGGGGTTCCTTTGGGGTTTTAGTGTCCTGTGTCTACCGTGATTGTTGTGGATGAGTTGTGTTTTTTCCGCCATGTCTCTTGAAAGTTGGTTCAGATTTGAGAAAATGATAAAATCTGCGGTGTTGACGATCTGGTGTGCTGCGCCTTGTTTAACGGTTTACTCACCTTTGGTTCGTGCGGTTTCTGTTGTCTGCTCTATTGTTACCACGTCATACCTGTGCTTTTACTTTTTATGTTTCGTTTATTTTGGTTTGCTAATTCTGTAGATTGGGCATATTACTTTAAGTTGAATTAAAGTGTAGGATTTGCTCTGCTTTAGTTCAATTGTAATGTGCATAAGTTTACGAGGTTAGTTTGTTAAAATTTATGTGTACACCGAGTCACGGGTTGGTCGTGACCTTTATGCCGTTTGGCGAATGTATTTGCTACAAAAGCTTTTTATCAATGTTATTCTCGATCTTTATCAAAAAAAAACTCTGGCTTGTGCGTCTCTTTTTGGCTTGTCCGTCTCTTTCGGATCGATTAAACCCTGCACTCTATCAATTTCTTTCTATTATCAGAGTATAAAAAAAGTATCGCTAAAAGTTATAATCCAAAAGATATTGCAATAGTAATTGCCGAACGTGTGTGAACAGTGTCTTTGATATATGGAAATGAACCTGGCTAGCTGTGTTATTTGCATAAAGGTATGGGATTGTGTGTAGTTACATCGTTATAAGAGCATCCCCTTTCCTCACACGGAGTATAACCTTTACTTGAGATTACCATAGCCCCCACCAAACACGAACCCCTCAAATCATGCAACACTCACATGCCCTTCTCCCAATTCACCGTCAAAGCTCCCAGTAAAAGTCATGCATATGCCTTTACAACTCACAAAGAAATCATCAAATACCTTCATCATGAAAGGCTTTTGATCTTCGTTGAACTACAACTTCTTGCTAAACAAGAGAAGAGAAAGAGCAGCTTGACATTAGGCAAGAAAAACTTTATCAGATAGATTTCTGATTTCTAGTGATTTTATTATGGCTAATAGTACCATGTGTTGCATACTATATATCCTTATTACAACTCATTTTCACAAACTGGAAGCTACAATAATACATAGTTTCTCAGTACTTCTCATCAAGAAACAAACCAGAAACAAAACTGTGTAAGGAAATATATATGTCGAAGCCTATCTCTCTATATTTATATACTGCAAAAGAGAATAAACAGAATAAAGCCAAATTTAGGGTTTCTCGGACGTGGACAGATCGCAGAAGAAGGTGGCGGAGTTGGGGTAATCATTGTGGCAAGGAGACGAGCCGGAGGGTGGAACAAAACCCTTTGGAAGCATGGCCGAGAAAGACCTACTACTGGGGTTCATCTTCTCTGGCTGCTTCATCCACTTCTTCCTCTTCAAGACCTTCTTGGGACGTTCTTGTTTATCCAAGAAATATGGTGTGGTGTTCTTGATGTAGAACACTTGGTACTGCGTGGGAGGTTTTGATGTTGGCGTGTTGGGTTTCGGCTGGATTTCCTTTGATGATGAAGGGCAAGAAAAGGAGATGATGAGCAGGAGAAGAAAGAAGGGAATGGCTTGGTTGAAGCCCATGATGGCCACTGATCAGTATTCAAGAAGGTGTAGGTTGTAATGCATGTATGTATAAGAAGTGTGTGAGGGTGAGATTAGATTCCTTGGTATAACAGGCAGTTCTTGAAATTGGGTTTGCAGTGAGCAATTTATTGGCAAGTTTGTGCTTGAGGGCACGCATGTAGATGTTCCTACCGCTCGTGGTAATGTCAACATTCTATGGAACATTTACACTACATAGATCCGAGTTGTAAGAGTTTCATAATCCCATATTGAATACTGATTTGACTTTGCAAACTTCTCTTTAAATTAATGCTGAGATAATAGTAAGTTAGCATCAATTGAGGACCAAATCTTGAAAGAAGAAGTTTGAAAGAATAAAAAATGTAAAGAACAAAAATTTGAAAGAATTTGGCATTATAAATTTCTTAAGCAAAAAAGCAACCAATATCAATATTATAATCTCATAACTTGTTTTTTTTTTTTTTTTGCCGAACGGCATTGTGTTGAGATGAAATGTAACAGAGACAACATGCGCCATCTCGTGTGTGTTGAGTCATGCGCTATCTTTATTGGGCGGATCTATTATCCACAAACGCCATATTCGCATGCTGAAGCGCGTAATACGAGTCACTTAGCGCGTTAGTGAGGGTTAAATTGCTTTCTGTGTCCAGACTCTTTTAACCAGATCCAATAAGAGTTACATTGTATCAACCCTCCAATGGTACACCTTAAGGCATCTTTTTCTTAACTTGTTTATGTGGCAGCCATGGTGGTGCATTTGGGTGGTACGTGGTAGTGGCTAACTGATGGTAATAGTGTTGGTAGTGGCATCAGGGACATGGTGATGGCCTAGTGTGGTGGTGGCGATGGTGGTGCTGTCAGAAGAGTGGTGGCATTCATGTGGTGTATTCCACATTGGCGGTGGCAGCGGCATACTGGTGCTAGTTGTGATTGAAGTGGCTATGCGGTGTTGTTGATGGTGGCAGCAACCTGGTGGTGGTTGTGATAAATTATTATTTTAAGTAATATTCTTTGTGAAAGTTTTTGACAACGTCACTTAAAATTAAGTGAGAAAGCCCCCTCTTACATGAAAATTTGTTGTATTTTTAGTAAAAATTAATTTATTAAGTGAAACAAGGCATTATCAAAAGCATTTAATAAAGATTATAAGATTTAAGTTCTTAATTTTGTTATAAGCACACCCTAACTGTGTGAAAAGTTCTACCCACACTAAAGGGCCGCTATGGTCGAATAAGCCTAAGCAAGTAACTTGTAGCGAGTCCACTGTCCAGTGTCGATCTATTATTAAACCTTGCTCGCAAAGAGTAGTAGATAATGGAGAAATCATTTGGATTGATATGTCATACAGAAGTTTTTTATAACCTTGTCAAGAACGACATAGATTTGATTAACTTTATGTGCGAAGTCGCAAAATCACTATTAATGTTTAGTGATGTTGTGAAAAAGTCACTAAAATTTGATCAATATAAATTGTTTTGAAGCTAAGCCAAAACGAACATTTTTATGATATAGCAACAAAAACAATTTATCCACAAATAAGTGCAAGAATGAATATGTGTAGTGTTACTCATCGCGTAAAAGTGAGACGAGATCGAACTGGCCCAAACAATAAGGAGTAAAAAGTGTTTATAATAAAATGAACAACAAATCAAATATGTATGGTCACTACTGGTATGATGCATGTGGTGCGCACCAAAACGACATGTTTTGCATTACAATTAGAAACCATCTCCCGTCTCCTCATCTTCTTCTCTCCCTCATGTCACTTTCTTTCTGGACAGAAATGCACCTCCCTGCCTTTTTTTTGTTGCTCACCATCACTGCCATATGCCTAACGCAAACCCCAGCCACTGAACTAATCCCATTGTGAGAACTAATCAACACCACCACGTCTACACAGGTGATTGCTTGTGTAAGCAATTTAACTTTCCTTATTAAATATGACAAAGGCTGAACACCATGTGTTCGACAAAATTTGCGACTCTATTTTCCATTATGGCATAACTTCCAGAGGAGTCGCCTACCCGACGGGCTGAGGTAGCATCTTGAAAAAGTCATGTACCTGGCGGAAGGGGAGTCTTCATGCCAGAGCACTTGAAACTCCCTGGCGAAGATAGTGTCTCGAAGGAGTTGCCTAGCCCCGTAGCATAAGTTCCTATGCCAGAGCACTCGGAGTGCGCCAAAGGTAGTGTCCAGGAGGAGTCGCCTACCCAACAGGCCGAGGTAGCATCCCGGATAAGTTTTCTACATGGTGGAAGAAGAGTCTTCATGCCGGAGCACGTGGAGCTCCCTGGCGGATATAGTGTCCTGGAGGAGTCACCTATCCCTGCAGGATGAGTCCTTGTGCTGGAGCACTTGGAGTGCGTCAAGATAGTGTCCCCGAGGAGTCGCCTACCCGACGGGCTGAGGTAGCATCCCGGAGGAGTCGCCTATGTGGTAGAAGGGGAGTCTTCATGCTAGAGCACTTGGAGCTCCCTGGCAGAGATAGTGTCCCGAAGGAGTCACTTATTCCTGCAGGATGCTGCACACTCCAAGGAGTGGGTCGAAACATGTTCCACGACCAAGGCAAGGTGCGCATGGTATGGTGAAAGGATGGACCAACATGAGGGCACGGTAGTGTGACAGAATGCCAGGGGGTGAGACTGTATAAGTAGCGCGGCGCATGAGCGCGGCGGTTATGTGCGGTGTCGGGGGCACGTGACATGGAAATGGTGCATGGCACAGCGACGAGTGTCGCGGAGTCGGCGTGAGAGTGCGAGCAACGGGCAACGCGGAGACAGCCTGAGGGTGCGGGCGACGGAGGTCGGAGTTACTATGCGGGCGACAGGCACGGAGATCGCGCACAGGCGCAGGCGACAGTTGTCGCGAGGTCAGGTACGAGCGACGAAGGTCGCGGAGCATGGAGCTCCCAAGGGGAAGAAAGAACAAATGGTAAGGCAACTGAGCCCCCAAGGAGAGGGAGCCCCCAAAGGTTGAGGGAAGGAGTCCTCAAGCGGTGAATAGTAGAGTCCCCGAGGCGCGAAGAGAGGAGTCCCTGAGGGGTAAAGGAAGCCCCAAGGGGGTAGGGAGAGGAGTCACCAAGGGGTGAAGAAAGAAAGTAGGCCGACACCTTTGAGGTTGGCAAGGCCGACCCCTTGAGGTGGGCGAGGCCGACTTCATACACTTAGAGATTTTATGAAAAAGAGAGTGGCATGCCCGTGACTTAAGCGTGCATGTTGGTTTGACCGGCTGGGAGCTTTGAACATTGATTGTTAAAAAGTTAATGTGTCGTGGGATAGCAATAAAACATATACAAATATTGTCTTTTGTTAGAACCAAGATCACATTCCTACCGTAACAAATCAGAAAACACCCCCAAGAAAATCACAATGAAGGAATTTCTATAAGCCAGTACACGGTGACGAACATGGAGAGGGTTCTCAAAACGCTAATGAGTTATTAAAAACACAACCTGAAGACTAACTCAACCATTGGTATCAGGGAATCTTAGTTTAAGTCTAGCAGACACTTAACAAGTGCACTAACCACTACCCTAAAGTGGTATCTAAATGCATTGCCTAACCGTTTAATGAAGTTAGGAAATGCGGATGAATGCGTGGTACCAGATTGGCAAAGATGAATTATAGAGAGCGCTCTCGTACCACTGGCTTGGATGTTTGCGCGTCCTGCTGGCTTATCGCAAGAACTTTTATCGTTGCTCGGGTTTTGTTGCATCCTCTTTTGGTTGACTCTGTGGTCCGGTTCTAGGGCAATCCCTAACGAAATGACCTTCTTGTCCACATGCAAAACATTCCCTCGTTCCCCACCTATGGGGTCAACCAGGATGGAAGTGATTACATCTGAGGCTTGGCAGTGAACTAGTTTTTCCACTCGTCGGAGGTGCCGAATTTCTTTGGAAGTTCTTATGTTGGTCATTCCAAGCTTTTTGCAGTTCCTTCGCGAAAAGGCGTTCTCTTCCTTCCTGAAGTCTATTTCTTGTTGTTGCTCTAACTCCTTCTTTGCCAGATATAGATACCCATGTGGCCCTAGAGTATGGATTCGACAACGTCCTTGGGTCAGACCTTTGGGGTTGCTCAGTCGACAACGTCTTCTTGGATAATGAGGAATTTCCTTTTTCCATAGTAGGTCCGATAAAGGCTTCTTGGCTAGACATCCTACAACTAAAACAAAAAGAGGGTCGTCAGATTAAAGGCGCAATATACCTCACTTAAGATAGTGAATGAGGCATGGTTCCCAAACCTCTATTAGCGTTATAAATTCAATAACACTTGCCCATTGCCAATATCAAATTCTATAGTCATACACCCCCTATGCCGCCAACCTCTTAATACCTCAAACACGTGTTTACTCAAAACATCATCAAGCTCAATCTTCCTATCCTTATTTCATCGACTATCGAGATCTCAAATTTTATGCGTACGACCTAACTAATTTTCAACGATGTGGGTCCATGAAGTTAATGGATTGAAACCATGAAATCACTTAGACTAAATAATTTTTTCCTTCTATTTTTACTAGTTAGACACCAAAACCAATATCACTGAATAACTCTCTAAGCATATCGCATTTGACATAGCCAATATGAATAACCAATTTTTATAGCCAGTGTCTAATATTGCATACTCAGCCCAAATCTCAACCTTATGCTAAAACAACAATTAAGTTGTCACTCCTAACATAACTCTTTAGTCTCAATCACATATTACCTTATGCTTAGGAGTCTACGGAATCTCATACCTAAGCTCTAAGTACCACCAGACTGTACTGCTTTCCTTTAGTAATCAATCACTTAACCTTTTACCCGAACTCATAATAAGAGAACATATCAACAATTCTTAAAATCACTTAGTCAAAGCCTTTTCCTTTCCTATCATACCCCACTCTCATTAGCCTAGCTACAAGTCTACAGTATCGTAATAAACTATGCTCTGTTACCATTACTGTCACGACCCGAATCCACGGGTGTGCTCATGAGCTAAGTGTGTGACCGGCTGCAGGCCCATTAAACTTTCAGCTAGGGCTCTGTCAAGCCTTACTATAACATGTACACATAATCTATAACCAATTCAATATGTCTAAACCATTAATAAGGACTTATAGATTCCTAAAAAATACGTCTCTAATAACATCCCTAAATTATCCAACTAATAAGTAAAGCTGAAATTCTATGGAAATCTATGTTCCGATCTATTCCCAAAACATAAGATAAGTACTACAATGTCAACAAAATTCATTAGATGTTCTAAGGGAACTTCAAGCCTCTAACTGTTGTCTCCCGCAACCACATCCTCGTGACCCTCATGAGTGCCGGATCCAACTAGATAATCGCCTAAAAAAATATAAAAGAGTGAACTGGGTCCAGTAAGAACACTTGCCATATCCCAAAATAGTTTTAAATTTTCATCACATGTCATGGGTTTTTCAACTTAAAAACTAGTAAGTAAATTCATAAGAGATAATACGGATAAACGAACATATCAATGTTTGAGGGAAATTGCTTCTAAGAGATGGAAAACAATAGCACGTAAATCATCGAGTAACTTTTCAATCAAATAATTCTTCATAAGGTATGCTGCGATCAGCATTTGGTCCCACTGACTTGGACCCGAAATCCCACCTCCACCTCGGGATAATCATTATTGTGGATGCAGGGGCGACCACTAGCAACAGTGATGTGCATCAACGTTCGCTCTCATTGACCAAGACCCAAAATCTAACTTTCTCCCATTAGATGTGTGGCACAGCAACCATAAACAATATTTCATTTCATTCTTCAACGCAAGTACGTACATATCAACTAGTCGCAAAACTTTCCATGGCAACTAATTTTGTTTTCTCATCAAGTAATTAAAACGAAAGCAGTAGCACTTCAAAAGGCTTTTAAACGTCTAACCGGTACGAATCATGTATATAATACACTTAGCATTGAACATAGGGTATAAGTGGAGACATGATAATAGTACTTGAATCGCTAACCGGGTCTAGCTCTTGCTCAAGTGTCGGTCCTAACCCTCGTCTACTGTAACCTAAAATGATACATCGCAAAGATATCAATTCTCAGTGCTCAATTATGCATGTCCACTAAATTCACCTCCAAGTAAGAAAAATTAAGAAAACCCCACCCAACTTGTGAAAATTTACTAAAACACCCCCTGACGACTAACGAACCAATACGCATCCATAGATAACCTAAAACATCTTCTTAAGCAACTAGATGGGTTTTTTGAACTAAAAAGTCCTTCAGAGATTTTTTGCTCGAAAATTTCAAACCGACAATTAACTGAGCGCTCAAAAGCCGATTCTGCTAAAATTAGCTATCGATTTTGAAATGCCCCGAAACTTTAAACATTGAAGTATCTTACCATTTTAAGGTCCTCATAAAATTTCTATGCAAAACAACTAACCCTCTTCGTGACCTCAGAAATCTGAAGGTTTCCCCACATCGTAGATTTCTTAAAAATATTTAAGGTTTTTCCTTTACACTTTCTTAGATTTTGCTCTAAAATATTTTTAAAAATCACACGATGGACTGTTGGAAAGTCAATGGTTTTAACGATGCTTTGCAGTCCAGCTTTACCCCTGATTTAGTCTATTGTTCCCCCCTGACCTTTCTCCTCTCGGCAACCCCCCCCCCCCCCCCCAACCAGCTCTATCAGCAGATGCCCACTTACAGCAATATTATATTTTGCACACACACATCAACCACCCACACTTACGCTTTTTTAGGACAACCATGGCGGCCTACCCACCAAAACTCCCACAGCAAGAGCCTCTTCTTCACCCACAAGGTCCTTCACAGCCACTCCTCAAACCCACATGCATGCCACCTAATGGCAGCCCCTCTCTCTCACACACTCACATATCAACCCTTTCATGGCACACATAATACACACCATAACCCCATATTACTGTTTTGCGGGTAGTACATCTTACAGACTTACACAACCACCTTGTCTCAGCTGCAAACCCATACCACGCTACACAGAACAACCCCTGCACATACACATACAAGCACCAAACCACACACACCCCTTTTTCGTGGTAGCCATGGCTGCCTACCCTCGAAACCCTCATGGCCACAACCCTTTTTTCACCCACAAGCACTCTCACGGAGAACTCATTTCACCGATAACACCCTTCCCCCCTCTCCACAGACCAATACCACGACAAGTAAATTGATGCGAGGAAAGAAATAAAGACAAGAAGCTTACCTCACAATCGTCGGAGTTTGGTCTCTCCTTCTTTTTCTCTCTCTAGCTTTGTCTCTAAGGTTCTTATAAGAATGAGAAGAAAAAAACGATGTGGAACGGCTGAACCATGGGATACATATATATATATATATATATATATATATATATATATATAGGGAGCTGATCCCTTGACAGCGCTGGCAAAATAGGACATCTTGCCAGCGCGATCCGGCCCAGATCACTTTTTTTTGCGGCGCTGTCAGTCGTCCGCTACATAGTGTAGCAGACGGACCTTTTTACCATCTTGCCCTCGCTCACCCGTCTGCTAGACTGTGTAGCGGACAACATTCTTGGGCCCACATCGTCCAACAAAAAGTAGTCCGCTACACTGTCTAGCGGACGACTGTTTCTGTCAATCCACCCACTTCCCCCTGACAGTTGTCACATCAGTCGATGCACGACTGTTACTTTGTCGTTATCCAGCGTCCGCAACACAGTGTAGCGGACGTTGGCAAGTATTCGAAACCTTCTAAACTTCTATTCATTCCTTCTTCTCACAATCAAACTATTCATTCTTCTCACGATCAAACCAGCAGCGTTGGCAAGTAGATCGGCGCAATTTCTTTGCAAGAAATCCTTTAATCGTCTCATCAATCACGTAAGTTCACAAACTAATCCTTTCTTTGTTCATAATCTAGAGTTCATCTTGCGGCGTTGGCAAGTAGATCGGCACTATGCTAGCGTTTGTCAATGTATATACATATATATTATATATGTGTATTGCGTATTATCTGATCACATGCTAGCGCTGAATATGCTAGCGTTGTATGTTTGGGAATGTTTACGCTTCCAACCTTGCCCTCTTTCCATTATTTCAGTTGCAAAAAATGGATTTCAACCCTGGACCAGAAGATCCGTCCGTATTATACGACCAAGCAAACCATATCAGTACGCTCATATGGGATGGTGGAGTAAGATACTTATTTTATCGTTTATATCGTTTATTTTGCTTACGTATTTCAGTCGCGAACGTTGTATATCGTTTATTTTGCTTAAATAATATTTATTAATTCGTAGGAAAGAGCACTTGTCAACACGGTAGAAGTAAGCGATAATTTCAACGCCTGGAAATTGAACAGAACCCAGAAAAGATTACTGCGTGGGATTGGGTTTGGGATTTTCACGCATGGGCAGATCTTTCAACAACTTGACCGGCACTTAATAGGTTCCCTTGTTGAAAGGTGGAGAAGTGAAACGAATACGTTTCACTTCCCTCTCGGAGAGATGACAATTACCCTAGAAGATGTAGGGTTCATCTTAGGGTTACCGGTGACGGGGCGGCCGGTAATAGCTCATCCGTCCGAAGCAACGAATAAGAGGACCGCTAGGGACTTCTTTACTTCGATATCCCAGGATGGATTTAGCAGTGGTGGTATCAAGTTGAAGTGGTTGGTAGATACCTACGGGGTTTTGCCAGAAAACTATACGGGCCATGACCTTGTGCTGTACACACAAGCCTTCCTCTGGTGGGTGATGGGGGCAATATTATTCCCAACGACGTCGAAGAACACGGTCAGCGTCAAATATTTACCGTTTTTGCGTAACCTGGCTGAGGTTGGGGATTATGCCTGGGGTGCAGCAACTCTTGCATACCTGTACCAAGCATTGCACAAGGCAACGAGGCCCGACTCCAAAGCGATATGTGCATGTCTCTCGCTATTGCAGGTATATCATACAATTCTTCATTACGTGCTCTTTGTTGTTTTTTTTTTTTGTTGAATGGACAATAAATGTTGACGATACTTTATTTAATGTCTTTGCTCTCAGGTGTGGTCTTATGAACACCTTGCTACCGGCGCACCCAGGCGTAGGGACGGAACAGATAATGTGTGGCCTCGGTTGTGCGCCTGGGAGTACAGCCGGAAGGAAACCCACTACGAGAGGAGAGACGATCCCCATCACAACATTTCATACTATCGGTGGGAGCTCGACTCGTTATCTCCTGGCCAGATGCGATGGGCACCATACAAACGTTTGGCGCGACGGGTGGGAGAGTCGTTCGTCTTCACGCTCTCCGGGTTGCAACGCACACCCCTGATCCACTTCGAGGTCGCAGAGTGGCAGCTACCAGATCGCGCTATGTGCCATTTTGACTGCCTGCAGGGGTTGCCAGCCGGCGCCCCAGATATGAGGCTTAACAGGAACCCACCGGGTGTCGGACTGTTTGGCAGGGCGAATGCGCACGACTTGTACGCGCGTGAAATTGAGGTCTGGAATTCCTGGCAGGACACGCTGGCGACCATTGTGTCAGAGCCTGACCCCGTCATCAGCATCGAACAGTACAATGAGTGGTACTACCGCATCACCCGGAGGAGAGTAGCTCCAGTAAGGTTTGAACGCGGGGAGAAGTACCACCCTAGGGGTCAGATCGATGAGCACATGGCATACAATCTGGTAAGTTGCCCAATCAGTGCTTCTAATTGAACTTGATCATTCTAAGTGTGTACGAAGTTACTTATTTATTATCTCTCTGGATGTAGGTTAATGCCTCGTTCGCCTTCTTCCAGAAGTTGAGCGAGCGGAAGGATTTGGTGGATGCCATGGGCGAGGAGCTTTGCCAACAGGCTGAAGCGTTGGCGTATGGCTGCGGGAATTTTTTGCGGCAAGCATCGGGATGGCCTTCGGGCGTCACCCCGGGAATGGGTTATCCGGGGTGGCAGCGGCCGTTTGTTCCCGAGGGATGCACCGATCCCTCGGGACAGACTTCGGGAGTGAGCCAGGGATATGGTTTTCCCTCTGTACCGGAAATGGGTGGTGATTGGGGACCGCCAAGCACCATGGGCTAGGCTCAAGCGCCGTGGGAAGATTACAGTGCGCCCTCCTTCTCTTTGCTATTGGATTCGGAACCCCAACCCCTCTCTCAGAGTCAAGTCACGCAAGACTGGGGTTTCGGAAACATCAATCTGTCCGAAACACTGCCCATTGTCCCGTGGGCAAGACCATCTATTGCCGAAGGCGGGCAATACCCCCTTGTTGACCCCCCCCGAAGGAGTGCAATATCCCCCGGTCGACCCCCGAGGGCAATATCGCAAAGGGCATCCGTTGAAGCCCCTAAAGCCGCATAAATGCCAGATAATCAGAGAGCGTTATTTTAGCGGCTATCGGCATGACAACGCGTCGTATAGTGTGGATCATCCGGAGGGCATGGATTACAGTTGCTCGTGGGGAGAAATGGCCTCCCTGGCTCCGGGGAGTTGGTTAGACAACGGTGTCGTCTCCACCTACGTGGAGATTCTGAAGGAAAGGTGTCGGCAACAGCCGACCTATCCAGCCATTTTTTTGGTGGATGCCTTTTTTCATAGCATCCTAGTGTCTGAATGGCGGGAGTGGGTCGAACATAGGGGGAAGAAAAAGTTGGCCCAGTGGAGACCGTCCGCTAACCTACGAGCGTATCTTAATAGGGATAGTCCGGTGAGCACAAGTGTTGCCGATGTGTTTCTAATCCCATTTCTAGGGGAAAGCCACTGGTACTTGGTTTGCTACGCCCCAACAAGTAAAGTCGTATCGGTGATCGACAGTCTCCACGACGATACTCTCAGTATGCCTGTGCTGCAGATGTACAGAGCCCAGTTGGACTCATTGGTAATATTACGATCGCTGTATAATGCTCTGATTCTATCTTGCCATAAATTTTAACTCATGTCTTACGCCATTTTCTGTTTCTCGCAGAATATTTTTTGTGCAATGGTCAATCGTGTCCGTGGTGACCCTGTACCGGCGTGGCCAAATCTCGATAGGCGATTGAAGAAGAGGAGGCCCAAGCAACGTAACACTTCGGACTGCGGCGTCTTCCTTTGCATGTACATGGATTTCATTTGTCGCTCTGAGAGCCTCAAGGCGGCCGTCTGGAGCCAAGCAGAAGTTGAAGCCTATAGATATAGAATAGCTTGGCAAATTATGAAAGGCCGGCCTAGAGCGGTTAGGTTTATAGAAAATCCGGCTAATGACGAGAATCCGTGATTCATTGGTGTGATTTGATTTGTATCATAACAGTATTTTTTACATAAACCGTGATTCATTGGTGTGATTTGATTTGTGTTGATTTCTGTTGTCGATTACTGATTGATTGATTTCAGTTGTTGGTTTTTTGGCCTCGTTGGGAATGATTGAAATGTGGAAAACGAAATGGTGCAAAAATTTTCTAAGTAGTGAAGTTTAGTCTTTCTGCTGTGCCGTCCGCTATACAATGTAGCGGACTAATGTAGGTAGAGAATTTTTCTAAGTGTTGATGGGTGGAGCTTTCTGCTGCGCCGTCCGCTATATAGTATAGCGGACATAAATGAAGACCAAAAGTTTCTGCTATTCCGTCCACTACATTGTATAGCGGACGTAAAATGAAGACCAAAGTTTCTGCTATGCCGTCCGCTACATTGTATGGCGGACGTAAATTGAAGACCAAATTTTTCTAAGTGTTGATGGGTGGAGCTTTCTGCTGCGCCGTCCACTACATTGTATAGCGGACGTAATGCTATGACGTCCGCTACATTGTATGGCGGACGTAAAATGAAGCCCAAATTTTTCTAAGTAGTGAAGTTTAGTCTTTCTGCTGTGCCGTCCGCTATACAATGTAGCGGACTAATGTAGGTAGAGAATTTTTCTAAGTGTTGATGGGTGGAGCTTTCTGCTGTGCCGTCCGCTATATAGTATAGCGGACATAAATGAAGACCAAAAGTTTCTGCTATTTCGTCCGCTACATTGTATAGCGGACGTAAAATGAAGACCAAAGTTTCTGTTATGCCGTCCGCTACATTGTATGGCGGACGTAAATTGATGACCAAATTTTTCTAAGTGTTGATGGGTGGAGCTTTATGCTGCGCCGTCCGCTATATAGTATATCGGACATAAATGAAAACCAAAAGTTTCTGCTATGCCGTCCGCTACATTGTATAGCGGACGTAAAATGAAGACCAAAGTTTCTGCTTTGCCGTCCGCTACATTGTATGGCGGACGTAAATCGAAAAATTATTAGGTAAAAAATTATTACAAATGTCAAACTTATACAAATGTCTATCTTGCCATAAAAATTATTACAAATGTCAAACTTATACAAATGTCTATCTTGCCATAAAAATTATTACAAATGTCAAACTTATACAAATGTCTATCCTGCCATAAAAATTATTACAAATGTCAAACTTATACAAAAAATTAAAGGTCCACTGCAGCTTGTCCGTCCTCATCTTCGGCGTCATCTTCTTCCCCGTCTTGCAAACCCCCTGGACTTATCCCCAGTGCCTTGTAATGGTTCCGCTTGTCGTGGTCAGTCATTTTGTTGCACAATGCACACCTTCGCAGCTTTTTAGGTTGAGTTGTCGTTTCAATTGAGCTTTTCATCCGCGTAGATCTCTTGCGGCCTTTCGTTTGCGATATAATTGGATCCAACGGCCGGATATCATTGTCGTCTTCCTCCCCCGGCTCGTCGTCTTCTGATCCCGTCGTTGGCTCGATGTCAACCGCGTTGGTGACTGAAGCTGCTTCCAACTGGTCGACGATGGGCTCTTGTTGCTGAGCTACCTCGAGGAGATGTTTATAACCGACCATTGTAGCAGCACCTTTTACGGACAAACGGGTGAACATCGTCACCAGATGATTATACCGCAACGTCTCTGATTCTTCAAAGTCAGTATACGGGTGCTCCGGAAAGGAAATGGTACCGTGCAACCTGTTTGCACCTTTTGTCCACCGTGGCAAGACGTATTTATCGGGGATTGTCCTGATATTCTTCTGGGTGAAAAACCGCAGAACGTGTCTACACAGGATGCCATGGAACTCAAACTTCTTGCAAACACATGTCACCGAGTCCGTCAATGTGTCGTGGCTCACCGTATACATTCTGCGCAGCTTCTCAGGGACGAGGTCATTCACGAGCGAATAAACCTTGTACTCACGCGTAGACATTTCTGCCACCTTGTTTATACTGTATCGTCCAGATTTTCGCAGCTCTACTTGGTATAGCAAGAAGATCTCCTTCGTATAGACTTTGACACCGTTCAGCTCCAGCGGGGTCTCGAGCAACCTTCTCCTTTGTTTGTACGTTGTTGCAAAGTCTGCAGCCCTTTCTTTTACGAACAACGAAGCTACAGCTTTTTTGTGCGGATACAACGAAAGTCTTCAAATTGGTAGCTGTACCCACATAACTATCGAACGTGGCATTCATGGATTCACTCCTGCCCGTCGTTTTCATGCCCGCTGAAAAATACCTCCTCGTGTAAACGCCAATCCATTGCTCTTTGCGTTCGTACAAGTGCTGGAGCCACTCGGTGTCTTGCAATGAGTAATCCCGAACAAGCTTTTCCCACCTCTCCTCAAATTCCTCAATCGTTAACGACTTAAGGACGCACTTGTCAAAATCCTGTTTAAAGTCTGGATACTTTGCGTACACGTGATGCAGCCATTTCGGGTATTTGTTGCTTATGTGCCAGGTGCACAAGTTGTGCCGAGTGTCTGGGAAGACAGTCACAATAGCCTTCTTCATTGCCAAATCTTGATCGGTGATGATCACTTTGGGTGCTTTGAAGTTCATTGCTTCCAGCCACGTCCTAAACAACCATTCAAAAGAACTCTCGGTCTCGTCCCTTAACAAGGCGAACCCGAACAGGATGGAGTGATAATGATGATTGACCCCCGTGAAAGGGGCGAACGGCATCGAGTACTTGTTGGTACGGTATGTGGTGTCGAACGTCACGACATCCCCAAAATGCTTATAAGCAAGCCTCGAACGACCGTCGACCCAAAAAATTGTGCTAACTCGATGCTCGTCGTCAAGTTTATAATCGAAGGTCAACTGCGGGTCCTCCATCTGCATCCGTTTCAATAGGCTCATTGTGGCTTGAGCATCATTGAGGTCATACGCGGCTCGTCTATGGGTTCGGACCGCGTTACGAACGTCTGTCGTGTTAAAGGTTAAATTTTGAATTCCCCCAGCCTGTTTAGCAAGAACATTAATCCTGTCAGCAGGTCCTAGTCGCGCATTGCTCATTGTCTGAATCAGGCTCCTTGCGACCTTACCCATCTTCTTGTGTTGATGCATCTGACTCACCTTAGAAGGGGTTATTAACGGGTGATTGTGTGCCAGTTCCAGGCTGGTAATAAGCCAATGGTCTTGTTTGGGTTTGTAGCTTACGAACATCTTGACCTGGCAATTTGTGCGCTCAAAGCAGTCCCGTCTTCTACGCGGATATCCTATTTCGTCATCACTGTCATCATTGCCTACGCGTGTCTCATTTTGCACTGGGTTTCTGCTCCTATGGCACTCGTATAAGCGAGAGCATATCTTTCTCGTTATGGTGCTCGTTCTTGAAGTCTTTATTCTAATGCCAAAACCAACCCTCAATGAATACGCTCGAAAACATTCTTCAGCTTCTTCCAACGTAGCAAATGTTCGTCCTAGATACGGATCACTAGCATCTACGGGGACGTTGGAGCTTGACACGAAATCAGACATTGTGAAACAAGAGCTGTGTAGAAATAGACTACGCTTAACAATCAAATGGCATTTCTAACTGAAAATATTACCTAAAAATTACCTTGGCGAATAGACCAATTTAGGATGACAAACATACCGTATGCATAATCTCAAAAGTGTCTCCAAATTAACAATTATTAATTTATTGAACATAACAAATTTAAATTAGTAAGATAAATAGACGAATTCATCATGCCAAAAAATCGAATTAAACTATAATGAATTAAATATAAAGTTAACAAATTATACCTTTTTTATGAACATCATGTCTAGAACATCACAAAAAATCTAGAGTATAAAATCACAAATTGATGAATACAGTGACAAATTTCTAGAACATCAAGAAAACTTGAAGCAAACTTACCTTGCTTGAGCGAAGCTTGAAGCAAGTGTTACTCGAAGCTTGAAGGCAGCTGAAAATGGAAGCGAGTCCGAAGGAGAAGAAAATTGTGCTGAAAGAAAATTGAGTAGGTTTTGGGGGTGGGCAATACTGTCCGCTATACTGTGTAGCGGACAGCATTGCCGACAACAAGTCACAATTGTGTCAGAATTGTGCAGTTGTGACAGTCGTCCGCTAGACAGTGTAGCGGACTACTTTTTGTTGGACGATGTGGGCCCAAGAATGTCGTCCGCTACACAGTCTAGCGGACGGGTGAGCGAGGGCAAGATGGTAAAAAGGTCCGTCCGCTACACTATGTAGCGGACGACTGACAGCGCCGTACCACAAAGTGATCTGGGCCGTCCATCCCTTCGGGATGGATGATCGCGCTGGCAAGATGTCTTATTTTGCCAGCGCTGTCAAGGGATCAGCTCCCATATATATATATATATATATATATATATATATATATATATATATGGGGGGTGATCCGTTGAACGCGCAGGCAACGGGCTAAGTTGCCCGCGATCGGGTCGTCCACGCTCGAATCTGTATCGGTCTAGATCTTTTTTCTTACGCTTTTTTAAGTTTGTCTGCCAAATTATGTAAGCGGACGGTGTTTTTGAGAAAAATACCCTCGAGCTTGAGGGAAATACATACTCTAAAGTGGTCGTCCGCTACATAATGTAGCGGACGATAATTTTTTTGAACAGGCACTCCCTCTCTTTCTTGTGCTAAATGAAGAGATTGGACATCATGGGCGATGGCATCAACCGGCCAAAACGCACCCACCGCCTATTCTTTCCTCTGTTGTGACTCCACCAATAAGAAGATGAAAACCACGAACAGTGCTCACCCACCGCCATACCGACGCACCTCCTCACCGATTCAACACCGCTACACCGTCGTACCATCACCGGTTCACCACCAATATGCCACCGTACCCCATTATCAGTTCACCATCGCAAACCCATCGATTGATCGCCCACACCATAGCCACCTGCTACCGCCAATTTCTGTCAATTCTACAAGGAACCACCCATCCAATTGTCTAGCTTCGAAACCCTAATGTCATTGATTGCAGCTTCGTCGGCATAAATGCTCATCGCCGATCAACTGCGCCATCGACGACAAGGACCTGGACGATGGCCGCAATGCCACCGAAAGGCAGAGAAGAAGCCAGAAGAGCAAAAGCCAGTGGAGGAGAAGAAAGACCACCGCCGCTGA
>JAVXUO010001174.1:0-16738 GCA_033065855.1 Escallonia rubra
CCCAGAAAAGATTACTGCGTGGGATTGGGATTTTCACGCATGGGCAGATCTTTCAACAACCTGACCGGCACTTAATAGGTGCCCTTGTTGAAAGGTGGAGAAATGAAACGAATACATTTCACTTCCCTCTCGGAGAGATGACAATTACCCTAGAAGATGTAGGGTTCATCTTAGGCGTTACCGGTGACGGGCGGCCGGTAATAGCTCTCCGTCCGAAGCAACGAATAAGAGGACCGCTAGGGACTTCTTTACTTCGATACCCCAGGATCAATTTAGCAGTGGTGGTATCAAGTTGAAGTGGTTGGTAGATACCTACGGGGTTTTGCCAGAAAACTATACGGGCCATGACCTTGTGCTGTACACACAAGCCTTCCTCTGGTGGGTGATGGGGGCAATATTATTCCCAACGACGTCGAAGAACACGGTCAGCGTCAAATATTTACCATTTTTGCGTAACCTGGCTGAGGTTGGGGATTATGCCTGGGGTGCAGCAACTCTTGCATACCTGTACCGAGCATTGCACAAGGCAACGAGGCCCGACTCCAAAGCGATATGTGCATGTCTCTCGCTATTGCAGGTATATCATACAATTCTTCATTACGTGCTCTTTGTTGTTTTTTTTTTTGTTGTTGAATGGACAATAAATGTTGACTATACTTTATTTAATGTCTTTGCTCTCAGGTGTGGTCTTATGAACACCTTGCTACCGGCGCACCCAGGCGTAGGGACGGAACAGATAATGTGTGGCCTCGGTTGTGCGCCTGGGAGTACAGCCGGAAGCTACAGCCACTACCCGAGGTAGAGACGATCCCCATCACAACATTTCATACTATCGGGGGAGCTCGACTCGTTATCTCCTGGCCAGATGCGATGGGCACCGTACAAACGTTTGGCGCGACGGGTGGGAGAGTCGTTCGTCTTCACGCTCTCCGGGTTGCAACGCACACCCCTGATCCACTTCGAGGTCGCAGAGTGACAGCTGCCAGATCGCGCTATGCGCCATTTTGACTGCCTGCAGGGGTTGCCAGCCGGCGCGCCAGATATGAGGCTTAACAGGAACCCACCGGGTGTCGGACTGTTTGGCAGGGCGAATGCGCACGACTTGTGCGCACGAGAAATTGAGGTTTGGAATTCCTGGCAGGATACTCTGGCGGCCATTGTGTTGGATCCTGACCCCGTGATCAGCATCGAACAGAACAATGAGTGGTATTACCGCATCACTCGAAAGAGATTAGCCCCAGTAAGGTTTGAACGTGGGGAGAAGTACCACCCTAGGGGTCAGATCGATGAGCACATGGCATACAATCTGGTAAGTTGCCCAACCAGTGCTTCTAATTGAACTTGATCATTCTAAGTGTGTACGAAGTTACTTATTTATTATCTCTCTGGATGTAGGTTAATGCCTCGTTCGCCTTCTTCCAGAAGTTGAGCGAGCGGAAGGATTTGGTGGATGCCATGGGCGAGGAGCTTCGCCAACAGGCTGAAGCGTTGGCGTATGGCTGCGGGAATTTTTTACGGCAAGCATCGGGACGGCCTTCGGGCGTCACCCCGGGAATGGGTTATCCGGGGTGGCAGTGACCGTCTGCGAGCGAGGGATGCACCGATCCCTCGGGACAGACTTCGGGAGTGAGCCAGGGATATGGTTTTTCCTCTGTACCGGAAATGGGTGGTGATTGGGGACCGCCAAGCACCATGGGCCAGGCTCAAGCGCCGTGGGAAGATTACAGTGCGCCCGCCTTCTCTCTGCTATTGGTTTTGAACCCCAACCCCTCTCTCAGAGTCAAGTCACGCAAGACTGGGGTTTCGAAAACATCAGTCTGTCCGAGACACTGCCCATTGTCCCATGGGCAGGACCATCTATTGCCGAAGGCGGGCAATACCCCCCTGTTGACCCCCCCGAAGGAGTGCATATCCCCGGTCGACCCCTCCGAAGGAGTGCAATATCCCCCGGTCGACCCCCGAGGGCAATATCGCAAAGGGCATCCGTTGAAGCCCCTAAAGCCGCATAAATGCCAGATAATTAGAGAGCGTTATTTTAGCGGCTACCGGCATGACAAACATTGTATAGTGTGGATCATTCGGAGGGCATGGATTACAGTTGCTCGTGGGGAGAACTGGCCTCCCTGGCTCCGGGGAGTTGGTTAGACAACGGTGTCATCTCCACCTACGTGGAGATTCTGAAGGAAAGGTGTCGGCAGCAGCCGACCTATCCGGCCGTTTTTTTGTTGGATGCCTTTTTTCATAGCATCCTAGTGTCTGAATGGCGGGAGTGGGTCGAACATAGGCGGAAGAAAAAGTTGGCCCAGTGGAGACCGTCCGCTAACCTACGAGCGTATCTTAATAGGGATAGTCCGGTGAGCGCAAGTGTTGCCGATGTGTTTCTAATCCCATTTCTAGGGGAAAGCCACTGGTACTTGGTTTGCTACGAACCAAAAGATAAAGTCGTATCGGTGATCGACAGTCTCCACGACGATACTCTCCGTATGCCTGTGCTGCAGATGTACAGAGCCCAGTTGGACTCATTGGTAATATTACGATCGCTGTATAATGCTCTGATTCTATCTTGCCATAAATTTTAACTCGTGTCTTATGCCATTTTTTGTTTCTCGCAGAATATTTTTTGTGCAATGGTCAATGGTTTCTGTGGTAACCCCGTACCGGCGCGGCCAAAACTCGATAGGCGATTGAAGAAGAGGAGGCCCAAGCAACGTAACACTTCGGACTGCGGCGTCTTCCTTTGCATGTACATGGATTTCATTTGTCGCTCTGAGAGCCTCAAGGCGGCCGTCTGGAGCCAAGCAGAAGTTGAAGCCTATAGATATAGAATAGCTTGGCAAATTATGAAAGGCCGGCCTAGAGCGGTTAGGCTTATAGAAAATCCGGCTAATGATGAGAATCCGCCCCAACATGCGGTTGAGTTGAAATTGTATCATAACAGTATTTTTTACATAAATCGTGATTCATTGGTGTGATTTGATTTGTGTTGATTTCTGTTGTCGATTACTGATTGATTGATTTCAGTTGTTGGTTTTTTGGCCTCATTGGGAATGATTGAAAGGTGGAAAACGAAATGGTGCAAAAATTTTCTAGAATTTGCTGCGCCGTCCGCTATACAATATAACGGAGAAGGTAGACAATTTTCTAAGTATTGTTGTGCCGTCCGCTATACAATGTAGCGGACTAATGTAGGTAGAGAATTTTTCTAAGTGTTGATGGGTGGAGCTTTCTGCTGTGCCGTCCGCTATACAATATAGCGGACAAATGTAGGTTTCTGCTAAGCCGTCCGCTATACAATGTAGCGGACAAGGTAGACAATTTTTTTAAATCTCCTGCTCCGTCCGCTATACAATCTAGCGGACTAATGTAGGTAGAGAATTTTTCTAGGTGTTGATAGGTGGAGCTTTCTGTTGTGCCGTCCGCTATACAATATAGCGGACAAATGTAGGTTTCTGCTAAGCCGTCCGCTATACAATGTAGCGGACAAGGTAGACAATTTTTTTAAATCTCCTGCTTCGTCCGCGATACAATGTAGCGGACTAATGTAGGTAGAGAATTTTTCTAAGTGTTGATGGGTGGAGCTTTCTGCTGTGCCGTCCGCTATACAATGTAGCGGACCAGGTAGACAATTTTTTTAAATCTCCTGCTCCGTCCGCTATACAATCTAGCGGACTAATGTAGGTAGAGAATTTTTCTAAGTGTTGATAGGTGGAGCTTTCTGCTGTGCCGTCCGCTATACAATGTAGCGGACTAATGTAGGGCTTTCTGCTGCGCCGTCCGCTATATAGTATAGCGGACATAAATGAAGACCAAAAGTGATTCTGCTATGCCGTCCGCGACATTGTATAGCGGACGTAGAAGTTTAGCTTTTTACCGTCTGCTACGTTGTATAGCGGACTTAAAAAAACCCCAAAAAATTAGGTCCCTGCATATCCGTCCGCTATACATCAGATGGCAAAAATATTCCAGTATTCGGTCGAAACATTATTAGGTAAAAAATTATTACAAATGTCAAACTTATACAAATGTCTATCTTGCCATAAAAATTATTACAAATGTCAAACTTATACAAATGTCTATCTTGCCATAAAAATTATTACAAATGTCAAACTTATACAAAAAATTAAAGGTCCACTGCAGCTTGTCCGTCCTCATCTTCGGCGTCATCTTCTTTCCCGTCTTGCAAACCCCCTGGACTTATCCCCAGTGCCTTGTAATGGTTCCGCTTGTCATGGTCAGTCATTTTGTTGCACAATGCACACCTTCGCAGCTTTTTAGGTTGAGTTGCCGTTTCAATTGAGCTTTTCATCCGCGTAGATCTCTTGCGGCCTTTCGTTTGCGATATAATTGGATCCAACGGCCGGATATCATTGTCGTCTTCCTCCCCCGGCTCGTCGTCTTCTGATCCCGTCGTAGGCTCGGTGTCAACCGCGTTGGTGACTGAAGCTGCTTCCAACTGGTCGACGATGGGCTCTTGTTGCTGAGCTACCTCGAGGAGATGTTTATAACCGACCATTGTAGCAGCACCCTTTACGGACAAACGGGTGAACATCGTCACCAGATGATTATACCGCAACGTCTCTGATTCTTCAAAGTCAGTATACGGGTGCTCCGGAAAGGAAATGGTACCGTGCAACCTGTTTGCACCTTTCGTCCACCGTGGCAAGACGTATTTATCGGGGATTGTCCTGATATTCTTCTGGGTGAAAAACCGCAAAACGTGTCTACACAGGATGCCATGGAACTCAAACTTCTTGCAAACACATGTCACCGAGTCCGTCAATGTGTCGTGGCTCACCGTATACATTCTGCGCAGCTTCTCAGGGACGAGGTCATTCACGAGCGAATAAACCTTGTACTCACGCGTAGACATTTCTGCCACCTTGTTTATACTGTATCGTCCGGATTTTCGCAGCTCTACTTGGTATAGCAAGAAGATCTCCTTCGTATAGACTTTGGCACCGTTCAGCTCCAGCGGGGTCTCGAGCAACCTTCTCCTTTGTTTGTACGTTGTTGCAAAGTCGGCAGCCCTTTCTTTTACGAACAACGAAGCTACCGCTTTTTGTGCGGATGCAACGAAAGTCTTCAAATTGGTAGCTGTACCCACATAACTATCGAACGTGGCATTCATAGATTCACTCCTGCCCGTCGTTTTCATGCCCGCTGAAAAATACCTCCTCGTGTAAACGCCAATCCATTGCTCTTTGCGCTCGTACAAGTGCTGGAGCCACTCGTTGTCTTGCAATGAGTAATCCCGAACAAGCTTTTCCCACCTCTCCTCGAATTCCTCAATCGTTAACGACTTGAGGACGCACTTGTCAAAATCCTGTTTAAAGTCTGGATACTTTGCGTACACGTGATGCAGCCGTTCCGGGTATTTGTTGCTTATGTGCCAGGTGCACAAGTTGTGCCGAGTGTCTGGGAAGACGGTCGCAATAGCCTTCTTCATTGCCAAATCTTGATCGGTGATGATCACTTTGGGTGCTTTGAAGTTCATTGCTTCCAGCCACGTCCTAAACAACCATTCAAAAGAACTCTCGGTCTCGTCCCTTAACAAGGCGAACCCGAACAGGATGGAGTGATAATGATGATTGACCCCCGTGAAAGGGGCGAACGGCATCGAGTACTTGTTGGTACGGTATGTGGTGTCGAACGTCACGACATCCCCAAAATGCTTATAAGCAAGCCTCGAACGACCGTCGACCCAAAAAATTGTGCTAACTCGATGCTCGTCGTCAAGTTTATAATCGAAGGTCAACTGCGGGTCCTCCATCTGCATCCGTTTCAATAGGCTCATTGTGGCTTGAGCATCATTGAGGTCATACGCGGCTCGTCTATGGGTTCGGACCGCGTTACGAACGTCTGTCGTGTTAAAGGTCAAATTTTGAATTCCCCCAGCCTGTTCAGCAAGAACATTAATCATGTCGGTAGGTCCTAGTCGCGCATTGCTCATTGTCTGAATCAGGCTCCTTGCGACCTTACCCATCTTCTTGTGTTGATGCATCTGACTCACCTTAGAAGGGGTTACTAACGGGTGATTGTGTGCCAGTTCCAGGCTGGTAATAAGCCAATGGTCTTGATTGGGTTTGTAGCTTACGAACATCTTGACCTGGCAATTTGTGCGCTCAAAGCAGTCCCGTCTTCTACGCGGATATCCTATTTCGTCATCACTGTCATCATTGCCTACGCGTGTCTCATTTTGCACTGGGTTTCTGGCCCTATGGCACTCGTATAAGCGAGAGCATATCTTTCTCGTTATGGTGCTCGTTCTTGAAGTCTTTATTCTAATGCCAAAACCAACCCTCAATGAATACGCTCGAAAACATTCTTCAGCTTCTTCCAACGTAGCAAATGTTCGTCCTAGATACGGATCACTAGCATCTACGGGGACGTTGGAGCTCGACACGAAATCAGACATTGTGAAACAAGAGCTGTGTAGAAATAGACTACGCTTAACAATCAAATGACATTTCTAACTGAAAATATTACCTAAAAATTACCTTGGCGAATAGACCAATTTAGGATGACAAACATACCGTATGCATAATCTCAAAAGTGTCTCCAAATTAACAATTATTAATTTATTGAACATAACAAATTTAAATTAGTAAGATAAATAGACGAATTCATCATGCCAAAAAATCGAATTAAACTATAATGAATTAAATATAAAGTTAACAAATTATACCTTTTTGATGAACATCATGTCTAGAACATCACAAAAAATCTAGAGTATAAAATCACAAATTGATGAATACAGTGACAAATTTCTAGAACATCAAGAAAACTTGAAGCAAACTTACCTTGCTTGAGCGAAGCTTGAAGCAAGTGTTACTCGAAGCTTGAAGGCAACTGAAAATGGAAGCGAGTCCGAAGGAGAAGAAAATTGTGCTGAAAGAAAATTGAGTAGGTTTTGGGGATGGGCAATACTGTCCGCGATACTGTGTAGCGGACAGCACTGCCGACAACGTTGACATGTTCAGAAATAAAAGTACACACAAGTCACAATTGTGTCAGAAATTGTGCAGTTGTGACAGTCGTCCGCTGGACAGTGTAGCGAACGACTTTTTGGCGGACGATGTGGGCCCAAGAATGTCGTCCGCTACACAGTGTAGCGGACGGGTGAGCGAGGGCAAGATGGTAAAAAGGTCCGTCCGCAACACTATGTAGCGGACGACTGACAGCGCCGCAAAAAAAAAGGATCTGGGCCGTCCATCCCTTCGGGATGAACGACCAGATCGCGCTAGCAACTTAATCAATTTTGCCAGCGCTGTCAACGGATCAGCTCCCATATATATATATATATATATATATATATATATATATATATCCATTGGGAATTGAAAGTTGTCATGTGGAGCACTAATCACAATAATGTCGGTGTCTATGTATATTCGGACTTAAAAAAACATAGTTAGTGATCTCGAAGGAAACTCCATCATGCATGGGTTTGTACCAACTATCCACGATATGAAGTTTTTTGCCTAATTTTTTTTTTTTAATTCTGTAAAATTTAACACATACTCCGAGCGAAGGTGCACGAAGCTCATGTAAGGGCAAAGAAAGCTCAAATTGTGCTCTACAATGTGCCCATTCATTAAATTAGTATTTTATTTTTCAAAACAAAAATATGAAAAATTTGGTTTGATGACACACCGTATTTCTGTCACACAGGTTATCTTCAAAGATGTAACAAAACTTTGATAGATAGAATCATCTATTCTCATAAAAGAAAAAAAAATAAAAAAAAGAAGGTGTATAATCTGAAGTCATCTTGACAAACAAAAGGCCGGACCTTTTACACACACACACACACAATCCTTCTACAAAAGAAAGCAGCATGTATAATTAGTCAAAGATGGAATGGGCAAGACCAGGAGAGGGGGGATGGGTGGTGGTCTGCTGCCCACCGTCAACATTTACTTAGATTTTTTTTAAGAAGCAAGTGGGACTTCATTACTATTATTATGCTTAGAATGTGACATGCACAGTTCAGATCTATAGCCGGAGCGGAAAATTGTGTCGGTGCTTGTTTGTATTCGCAGGACATATCACCGTCACGTTGGCCCCAAATTCGTTGGTTAATTAATTCCCATCACGCATTTAAAACCGGCCATCGTATTCTCTGCACCCAGATATTTCTCATGGCATCGTGTGTGCAAGGAACTAAAAGTTATCTGTTGTTAACTCGTAATTTTGACCGGATCGCTTAAAATTTTCACGCAGATAACAATAATATGATATCAAAATTATTGTTTACGGAAAGTATTTTACGAAGCTTTCTACTTGTATATATAGACCTCATTAATTGTAATATTAATTATACTTTACTTATTTGTATACGTAATAATGACTGTATATTGCTTAATATCGGGAACATGCACGTGAGAGAAGAGTTGAGTTTCTTTTTTAAAAAAAATTACAACATATAAGGAGTACCAGTAAGCTTTATATAATCTAATGTATCTATTGTGAAAACATTTAATTCAAAATCAATTAGTTATGAGAGGAGAGACTTACAAGACTTATATATTTGAGTTTTGTTTGCTATTACCCGGTCTGAAGTTTATTTCTCTCAACACGTTCGTTCACGTGATTGATTTTTGAGTGGGCCTAACACGTGGAAAAATTAATTGAGTAATGGTGAAGAGCTAATTGCATTATCTGCTGGACATGAATCGACCAGCTCTGATACCATGTAAAAGTATCCAACTCAAAATTAATTGGTTACGAGAGAAGAGACAATACTTATATAATTGAGTATTGTTTAGTATTATCATTTATCCAACGAGGAATTTACATATCAAAACATCTACTCTCTGTTGTCAATTAGCCATTGGATTCTTCTCTCCCCCGACAATGTACTCCACAGACAATTCTCCATTTTTCTCATCACGAATCTCCTTGGCTTTTCCCTCCTTTTTCCTTACGCGGTTTATAGCAAGTGGTACGACTCTTTTGCGATCTACAGTACTTTATTCTTTAACCTCTGTCCGGCAGATCGGCTGTTGGATCAATTGAATCTTTAAATTCTGTGTCTAGGCTGGACCACGCTTTCACCACTTATTTATACACACAGCTATATCTATAGCTAACAACAAAGGAAAAGGACCCTCCCATTTTTACAAGAGATATGAGCTTCAAAACATAGTCTTCCGGCCGGATCCATAATATCCCAGTACGAGAAAAGGTACACATTTCTTCTGCTCCTACTCTGTACACATACATGCCAAAATGGGTCGTTTCTTTGGTTGCCTATATGCTAAATATAGACCGGTTTGGTTGGATTTATCTTTCATCTCTTTATGGGTTCAGTATGTCTTGATTCTTTGTGGGTTTTCGGTTCAAGATATTGTCTTGGTGTGTTAAGAGTAGAGTGGTGTTGAACAGCATATAATCTTGTGCTGTTTAGACCAGAGTTGTTTTGTTTTATTAATTAGAATTGACTCTTTCCAAGTTTTGAATCACATGATATGAGCTATGTTTCTAGTTTGGGTTTCAGTTTCTGTTAATGGCTCTGATATTTATTCCCCCTTTTGGAGAAATATGGTGTTCTTTTGAGTTAGTAATTTGGTGTTTACGTTTGGCAACCTGACTTGAATTGAAAAATTTTGAGTGCGAGCTAATGATGTTTTATTTAATTTTTTTTTTAATGAACTAAAAGAAATCTCGTGGTGAAGTCTCTGTATTATGAACTGATTTGAAATGATCGATTTTGGAATCATAAGCGAAATTCATGTGCAGTTAGTGGATTTGAGAATCTATCGCGTGCCGGTTTGGAATACCTTCATGACTAAAGTCATGTGAGGATTTGTGCAACGTAGAAATCTACTTGCACATTTATGAATGAAATACCAAAATGAATGAAGTTAAGTTGTCCATTTTGAGGCCTTCTGCCTTTGTTCTATCAATCTTCTTGGTTCAATCTGCTTCACTTTGTTGAAGCATTAAAAGTTTAGACTGCACAACTTTGTCAGTTGATCTCGCATTTTGACGTCTTTGTTGTGTTGCCGTGCTTTCGATCATCTCTTGAAAAAGTAGAATTTCTGGTTGTCGTAGTGTCAATCCTAAGTGATTTACTTATGACCGGAACAAGTATTTTCAATCCTGAGTATGCTCATTTGGCTCTTTGTTATCCTTTATCTGTCGGTGTCCAAAGTCATCTCTGTAAGTTTTGTTAAATCTTTTTCTCCGAGTATTTTTCCTGAAAGAATCCTCCTAGTTAGCAGTCTAGTAATCCAACTAACCGATTTACATGACATTCCAGGAGGTTTGCTCTAGCTTGTACAAAACTGGAAAACTGAAGTTGAAAACATGGCTATGGGGAAATATTCTCGTGTCGATGGAAGGAAGTCATCAAAGTGGTGTTCAACGGTTACTATCGTGGTGTTTGTTGGTTTCTGTTTAGTTGGGGTCTGGATGCTTATGTCATCATCATCTGGTGTTGCTGCTCCGAACTCAGACGTGTCTGCTCAGGAACCTAAGGAGGTAAAACAAAAAGTAGTTGAGAAATTTTCTAAGCCATATGAAGACATTTCAGGTGATCTACCAGAGGACACAGGGAAAGAAGAGCATCCTGAGAGCTCTCAGGATGGGAGCACTTCCAATGTTGAGGACAGCCAAAACTTACTGGAGAATGTGGAAGGGAAAAATGAAAGTGAAGAGGACTCCAAAAGAGAGGCTGAAACTGACGAGGATGCAAAAAGTGAAGACAATAAGTCAAATTCAGGAGATAGGGAATCGAATAGCGAAGGTGGGGAATCAAATTCAGGAGACGGCGAATCAAATCAAGTGGGGAGGATAAACGGATGTCAGAAACTGAAACAAGCACAAATGAGCAGCAAGAATCAGAGGATAGCCCCAGTGAGAGCACATCCAATCCAGATGGTGGTGAAAGTAAAACGGATGTGGACAGCAGTGTGGAGGAAGACCAGTCGAAGGATCAGGCTTCAAATGAGGGTTTTCCAGCTGGGGCCCAGTCTGAGATTTTGAAGGAAACTACTGCTGATAGTGGGGCTTGGTCAACCCAAGCAGCCGAGTCTCAGAGTGAGAAGGAATCACAAAAATCTCCATTGTCGAAGGATCAAAATGGCTATAAGTGGAAACTTTGCAACGTAACTGCTGGTCCAGACTATATACCGTGTCTTGACAATGTGCAAGTTATTAAGAAACTTCCAAGTACTAATCACTATGAACATCGAGAGAGGCACTGCCCAGATGAAGCTCCGACGTGCCTTGTTCCTCTCCCCGAAGGATACAAGCAGCCAGTTAGGTGGCCTAGAAGCAGGGAACAGGTGAACCCAATATCCGTAGCTTTATGGGGAAGCCTCTTGTAAGTTTCCTTTGACATTGGTTTTTTCTGGTACATATGCAGATATGGTACAGTAATGTTCCCCACACCAAGCTTGCAGATGTTAAAGGGCATCAAAATTGGGTAAAAGTTAGTGGTGATCACCTCACTTTTCCTGGTGGGGGAACGCAATTTAAGCATGGCGCCCTTCATTACATTGATTTCATCCAGAAAGTTAGTCTTTCTTATCCTTGATCATATCCTGCTAGTTGTCTTTTTCATCCTTAGCCCTGTAAATGCTTCTTTCATATGCAACCTTTTTTCATCCAGAAAGTGTTAGGGGTTCCTAGTGTCGCATGCTACCTTTTTATTTCCAAGTTGCATCTTCATGTTTCATGCCTAATCTTGCATCTTCTGGACATCATACACACACGTACGCATGCATGCACACCCACACGTATATACAAGTGTGTTATTGTTTGTGTGTGTATTTTCACTGCTGTTACTCCATGTATATGCTGCAGTCTGTTCTAATCTTCCCTATATTTTGACAATTTTTATGCCCAATTTGTTCATAAATACTTTGCATCTTCTTGAGTTTTTCATCGACCTCATGTTTCCGTATCTACATATGATGTTGGTAGAGTAGGTGTCACTTGAACGCCTTGACCTTTTTTTGAGCAAACTGTCTTCCTGAACCTAATTTCTCATCCAATCTGCTATACAGAAACACTTACAATTTTCATCTCATCATGCAGTCCCTTTCTAAAATCGCGTGGGGGAACAGAACTCGTGTAATATTGGATGTTGGATGTGGAGTGGCCAGCTTTGGAGGATATCTATTCGATAGAGATGTTCTTGCAATGTCATTAGCTCCCAAGGATGAGCACGAAGCTCAAGTGCAATTTGCCCTTGAAAGGGGTATCCCCGCTATATCAGCTGTTATGGGTACCAAGAGACTACCTTTCCCCAGTAAGGTCTTTGATGTCGTGCATTGTGCACGCTGCAGAGTCCCTTGGCACATCGAAGGTAATGTTTTGCATTACTTTTGCTAATAGCTTTGTTTAGTAAAGATTATGTCGGGCTTGATGGATATATTGAGGGGCACTGCAGGTGGTAAACTTCTCTTAGAGCTTAACCGTGTCTTACGACCTGGTGGCTACTTTGTGTGGTCTGCTACTCCAGTTTACCAAAAGCTGCCCGAAGATGTGGGCATATGGAAAGGTAGACTGCTTGTTGCTGAGCTTATATTTTTCTTGTGTGGAGTAATTCTCCTCTCTCCCCTCCCCCCCCCCCTCTCCCATCTCTCTTACCCACCCATCCTTTACTTTATGACAGCTATGTCTGAATTAACGAAGTCAATGTGCTGGGAACTACTTGTGGTTAACAATGATAAATTAAACCAAGTGGGCGTCGCTATATACAGAAAACCGATGTCCAATCAGTGCTATGAAAAAAGAGAGCAAAACGAGCCACCGTTGTGCAAAGAAGATGACGATCCGGATGCAGTCTGGTACTGTTTTCTACTAATTACGGTTCAGTTTGTTTATATTAGTCACTCATGGTCTGATCCTGTTGTTTACTGCAGTGAGCACTAATGTTTTAGTAATCTACCAGCGCACTAAAATTCAAGTATAATTACTTGTTCTATTACTGGAGAGAGGTCTAATTATTAGCGGAAAGTTAATGAGGCAATATATTAAATCAGAGTCCAAGTATAGTGAGAGTTCAATGAGACAACGAAGGGAAGTTCACCTTGGTTAAAGATGTGTCAATTCGGACAAGACACAGACAAAAATATTCACAAATACTGATTCCTAAGGTAAAATGGTGTTTTATGTTAATGGTCTAAGAACTTGTCTCATCTCAAACTGAGAAACAGTATAAGATAGTGTTCATAGTGGCTTAAAAATGCGTCGGACAGGTCCAAGTGTCGAGTACCTTGGCATTAAAAATGTAATATCTGAAAATATTCTGTCCTTTCTGAGAAATTCATATAAAAACTCCAGGTTGTTACCTTGCTTAAAAATGTAATATCTAGTTTCTGATCTTGGGTAATAGGACACAAAAGAATTATGCTACTGTATTTCATTGGCTTACCTCTATAGGAAAGATAAAGGGTCTCTTTTCTCCGGAAGCAGCCTTTTATTTGTGAGCAAGTACTGTCATGAAAAAGTATACAAATTGGCTACTGATGTCACAGATTTTACCGTCTTACTGAATAAATTAGTCAGAACTCTAAGTTTCTACATGTACTATGCATCCAGGAATGTGCAGCTTCAGGCTTGTATGCACAAAGTCCCTGTAGGTGCATCGGACCGTGGCAAACAGTTGCCAAAGCCATGGCCGCTAAGGTTGGGGAAACCGCCCTACTGGCTGACGAGCTCTCAGGTTGGAGTTTATGGAAAAGCAGCTCCAGAGGACTTTACTGCTGATTATGAGCATTGGCAACGTGTTGTATCCACATCATATTTGAATGGTTTGGGGATCGATTGGTCTTCAGTGAGAAATGTCATGGACATGAGAGCTGTATATGGAGGGTAAGCATTTCTAACTTTTCATCCTCGGAAGGCCCTACTTTCAGTTGAGATATGAGGAGCCTATTTTGTTACGAGTTTTCGCCCTAGGATAGAAATATGGGTGTTTGCTCATGGAAATCCTTATGCCTGATTGTTAGTGTCTGCTGTGCAGTACAAAGTTTGAACCACACCAACCACAAGATTGTTAATCTGGAGGATGTGATTTACTTTCATAATTATTTTTGTATAGGACCCCTAATTTTTGCTGCCAACGGCCCGTTACGCATAAAGCTTGTTTTATAAATAGTATTTAGCACCTCGACCTCTTTGGAAGTTGCATTTACCCTCGACTTTTAGCAATCCTGGGTTGCGATGAACACCACCATATTGCTAAAATTTGATTTCCACAAATGACACACTTGCCAGCAAAAGGTAAGGTCTGACATGCTTTTGGTAGCAGTGTTTCGATTTTTATGCGTACTTAATCCCTTTCATATTGGTAGTGTGTGAAGATTGTTATGACTATACTGTTTTTTCGTTCTATTTTACACTAACGTAATTATGCTTTTGTGTAGATTTGCTGCAGCACTGAGAGACTTGAAAGTATGGGTTATGAATGTTGTAACAATTGATTCGCCTGACACACTTCCATTGATATACGAGCGTGGCTTATTTGGGATATATCACGATTGGTGCGAATCGTTTAGCACGTATCCAAGATCCTATGATCTTGTGCATGCAGATCATGTTTTCTCTAATCTCAAGAAAAGGTGTTTTTTTTTGGATTACCTTAGTTCACGAGATTTATTATCTCAACTCAACGATAGCTTTTATCTGATTTTATGTTGGTTTTCTGGCAACAGGTGTAAGCTAGAGGCAGTAATCGCTGAAGTTGATAGGATCTTACGGCCAGAGGGGAAGCTGATCGTGCGGGACAGTGTTGAGACCATCGCTGAGGTAGAGAAGATGGCCAAGTCTCTACAGTGGAAGATCCGTTTGACTTACTCAAACGACAGTGAGGGACTGCTGTGTGTTCAAAAGACTTTATGGCGTCCCACAGAGAAAGAGACAATATTCTCTGCCATTGCATAAGCATAGATCTTAAACTGCCAGCAGCATCAAAATTCAGATTCTGCTGAAAGTAGGTATCCTTTTGCAGCCTTTTCATTTAAAGATGCAACAGAAATAGTTATTCTTTACCCCATGTATAAGTTCTTTTAGTTGATTGTTCTTGTTATACTCTCAGCTTCAGTTCTTGTTATACTCTATCCCATTTTTCACTCCCTTCAACGAGAGGGATTGGGCTAGAGTTATCATTTGTAACCACATAAATCAATCATATGAATCACGAATGTTATAGATCACTTCTGAGAATTGTTCAGATTGTGTGCAGCAGATTTTTACTGAAGAAGTCGTTCTCATAGAATTGTTCTAGCATCTGAAGGTTCGAAATGCTTCTTTAGGAAGAAAACAAGAATACTGACAATGCCACTCTAAACATTCCCCTAAAGCTATTCAGGCTTTTTTATGCAGACATGAACTTGGTTCAACAGTCAGACAAGCAGCTGTTTCTTGCTTTTTTAGTTGTAAGATTTGATAGGTTGAAAAGAGGCGTGGTAATATCAGAAGATTGCTTGTTATAGCTCACACTGTTATTCAAGGAAAGGGAATATCTGAATTTAGAAAGAAGTTTTCTTCAGCTTGGATCACTGAGCACTTTGTCTCTGAAGTAGAATATCGCAATGGGTTTCTGACTTCAACTTGTGTAGGAGGAATTAAGCAATTATCTATACTGCATATAGAAGTGTGGATCCTTGAAAATCATTTTCTGGACTACAATACCCTTCTTATCTTTTAAATTAGGGCTAATTACACTTATATCCCTGAGGTTTGGGGGTAATTACACGCGAGAACAAAAGTTTCAAAATGTAACATACGTGACAAAAAACGTTAAAAAAAGTAACACTTTTATCCAACTGTCAGTATTCTGTCCAAAAAGTGTAACTTTCATGATTACGTATTTTGAAAATGGCAATACTACCCCTGTACAGTATATCGTGAATAATTTGATATCCTAATTTTCTCTCTCCACTATGTAAACCCTAAATCTGAAGTCACCACCGGCAGCCCCCTCCGCCGCCCCACGCCGCCAGTAGCCCCCTCGCTGCACCATCCTGCAGAACCACCCCACCACGCCGGCAAGCCCCTGGCAAACCCAAGCTGTCAAGACGCCTCCAGCAAGCGCCTTGGCAAACCCACGCCGCCGGCAGTCCCCCTCGCCCCACCATCCAGCAGACTTGCCCCACCACGCCGGCAAGCCCTTGGCGAGGAAGGGAGGAAGGCTGGATGGGAAGGAGACAGATCTGACCATTGCAACGACGGCGATCGCACCGGTGGGCGCGATGGTGCAAGCCCATCGTGGTGGTGATGGCGCTGCCTTGCTGGTGGTCACGGTGGCGCGCATCTCGAAGGAGGAGGCCGGTGTCGCGACGTAGCTCGGTGATGCTTGCGATCTCGGACGGCAGGGGGTACAATGGTAGGTCGCGGCGGTGATGGTGGCGACCGGTATGGCGATAGGCAGATCGGGAGTGAGACCACGATCTTGCGGCGCCGGTGCCTCGCCGGAGGGCCTACTACTGCGCTGACGGTGATCGGGCCTCCTGACGCTGGGTGGTGCAGATGGATTGCCTCGGGTTTGGTGACGGCATTGACTCGGTTGCCGCCGGGGAAGGGGGTTGTGGGCATGACGGGGTGGGCGGGTGACGGGGAAGGGGGAGGCAGACGGCGTGGGGGCGGGGGTGGGGGGGGGGGGTGTGGGGAGAGGAAGAGGCAGAAGGCGTGGGGGCGGGGGTGGGGGGTGGGTGCTGGGTGTGGGGAGAGGAAGAATAAACAGTAAATTAAGTGAGTAATTTATTTTAAAGTCAGGGGCAAT